>OMLM01001862.1:10033-30988 GCA_900302695.1 Helostoma temminkii | reverse complement strand
AAGTGAGGATCTAAGCACTTGGAGAATCAGGCAATTTTAAGCCTTGATTCCTCCTCTTTCCTCACTTCAGTACTGAGCTCACACTCACCATGCTTCTTCTCTTTCAGGTAATGACTGCATTACACTTCACCCAGATACTGACTTTGTCCATCCATCCATCTATCCATCCATCATTGTTACCATTTGCCAGTCCCAGAGCAGACACACAAAGACAGACGACCATTCACACTCACATTCACACCTATGAGCAACACAGCATCCCCAATTATACAAACTACATGTCTTTTTATAAAAAACAAGCTTCTCCTCGCTACTTTTGAATTTCTAGTTTAACAAGAGTGGGTGGAAGAGGACGATTCAAAGAAGAAAGAGTCGTAGGTTGAAAACAGGGTCTTGCTGGCTTTAATTGGATTTTGTTTGTACAGTCACAAGGTTTTTGGTGAGGACACGCTGAGAACACACAGTGGAAAGCAGTTAACTGGAGGTTAAGTCATCAAGTGTCAGTGGCTGCTCTGTACATCTGTCGCTGCCTATGGCTTTATACAGCTACGCTCAGAACTTTACTACTTTACACCAGAAACCTTAAAAATGATGCTACACTGCGAGTGATGAGAATCACATAACATATAATTAAAACTCTCCATTGTTATATTAAAAAAATCTATTTCACTTGTTCACTTTGGTCAACATCTAATACATACGGCATAGATGAAATGCATCACTTTACATAGACACCCACTTGATCACACAAAAACAATTCAAGAATGTCCTCCAAAGTCACCAAATAATTTCAATCAAGTTAAAAAACTTGATAAATAACAGGAAATATTTCCCACCTCCCATCCCTCCAGAAGATTCTGCAATAAAAAGTGTCACTATAAAGATGTAACAATCTCCATCATTTTCTTCAGAGCCCATGTGGCACTCTGAAGTGCAATAAACGGGTCAGTTTTCACACAATGTGCTCTGTGGGCATGGTTGCATGCATTTGTCGCCCGAAGCAGCAACAGTGAACTCCCAGTCAGTTAAAGAGAGTCATGCAGGAGCAATTCATCAGACTCTCTGAGCTACTTCAGATAGCTGGCTATTTCCTAATTGCATTTGGGAGATTGTCGCACCATCCACTTGACCTCAGGATGACAAATCGATAGCTCACAACGACAGGAGCCACATGCACACATGCAAACAAACACACACACCTTCAGGTTATCTATTCACCCATGAACATAGCTGCCCTAGACAACACAATGTAGGAATAGAGAGTGTTCATTATTGCAGACAATTCACATGCATTTTGCTGGAGGCTTTGGTGGTCTGCAATGCAATTAGTGTTAATTGCAGTCTCTGAAGTTGTGGGATTAGGATTCATCAGATGAACTGTGACTGTCTGTGTTGCCTGTTAATTGAACCGCATGAAAATGTGTTTGTGTGACTTAAATGCTGAAGAGTAGAGAAAGATTTTTGCTGAAGAAGTCAATATGAAGTGGAGTATTGGCAGCTGAAGTAGGACCCAACACAAGTAGTTTTAGGTCCGCCTATTGGAGAGGCTACTTATGACTAAAAGATGATGCGTTTGAGTTCAATGACAGACTGGAAAACCACTTGCCTTAAGAAGGGTGCTTAACAACAAATTTCTTCAGGGAAAAAAATGTAAATAGGAAAAAGTAAATAAGGCAGTCAGGTGTTCATGAAGTTAGGGTGTGAAACTGTGCAAATAGCATGTGTGAGAGTCACAGTATTAAAAGAAAAATTGAGTCAGGACATAAGGATTAATAAAGTAATTACTCAGAGAAACAAGGTTTCTTTGGTAATTGTAATATGTAAACTTAATACGTTTACATGAAATTAAGAAACCTGGTTACTGGAAAGCTGTATATACTACATGCAGCAAAGGTGTAATCTTATTTCTCTACTACTCCACTACTACTCTTCTTGGGATTATTTTGGAAGTGTGGTTCTGTACAGAAACAGAAGAGACTGTTTCCTGACACTGCTTTTCACAGCGCAAACTGTCTGAATTATAGAAATGATTATTATTTAGACATTTATGGGGTACTTTGTGTTTGTTTCAGTTTTGGGAAGACTTAAATTTAAATTTTGATTTAAAAACGAGACAGCATCATTCCATGTATGATCTGTTGAAAGCAGTTGAGTGGCAAATGTTGCAGCATTTGTCCTGCATATGTGCTCTTGTAAAAAGCTAATTAGAAACCTGGCAATCTGAGTTCTCTGGGAGAAATCTACCTGGGTAAATCAGATTTCTCTAATCCCCTAACCCCATTACAGAAGCCAGTTTTCTGTTTACATGGCAATTACTCAAGAAAGATCAGTGTAACCTCTTTAAACTGGTTATTTAAGTGAAAGGTAAAGCACTGAAGAAAAGAAAATATAGGGCTTTAAAGGGTTGGTTATAATAGGGTAATAGTGGGGTAATATTTTGGAAATAACAAGATAATAGTGAGGTAATATCAATGTAATGGAAGTGTACAGAATAGGTCAGACAGATACAAAAGAGTGACTTAAAAAGTGAGTGAGAGGAGAAGCTACAAGGGTGAGAGAGGAGGAAGAAAGGGAGAAATAATCTGGAGAGACAACTAACTTGTGCAAGATCACTAATGCAGGTATAAATAGCACTATCAACCTCTTAAGTATGTCAGTGTGCTTCCTCTGCTCCTATACCTCCACCCTCCACCTTCTCCTCCCAGTGTTTCTTCACCTTCCCCTGCAGCAGATTTCACAGCAGTAAGCAATTATTTAGCTCTTAACATTAGCACTCACAGCTCCACCTTGCCCTCCTCTGCCCCTGACACACCCCACCTATCCTGTTTCTACCATCACCTTCCTCACCTCCTTCTCTTCTCACTCAGCTGCTGTTCACTGACAGTTCATTGTTTTCCAGAGGTCAGCAGATTACAGTGAAATGGCTTCCTTAACAACAGGAATTTTACAGTTTGCTCTCGCACACATATTGTAGCTGAATGAATATAAATATAAATAAAATGACAAGGGAAGGAGAAAGCATGGCAGGCTAATCCTGTTTTCCACTGGGCTTTCCCTTGTAACACTGAGACAGTAATGAAAAATTAAAATATATATATAATATATTCTCGTAGTTATTTCACTTGTATGTTTGACATACAGTGTCAGAAGAAGTAAACTATTGCCTTCTGCTGCTTGCAACACAGCAGAGAAGAGGTGCTGGGGAAACAAACCGCCACTGGGTGAATATAATTAGCCAGCTAAGGAGACAACAGGGGAACTTACTTGCGCATTTGTGTTTAATCTTTTATGTTGAAAATTAACCACGTTCTCTCTCTTTCTTGTTCTCCTCATCTGTTCTGTGCTGCTTGATAGTACGGCCTAAAAACCGCGAAGACACAGAAACTACCTGTCTAGTGCTGACCTCTCATGCAAACCTATTATAACCTGGTTATTACTTGCCTAATTACTGTGAGATTTTTCTGTAAAAGTTTATTATGTTAAAAATTATAGTGTTATTAAGTACATATTACACCCTTATTACCTTGATATTCTCAAACTATTTAGTCTGTTGCCTGATTATAATCTATCTATCTATTACCATGGTATTACGCTACTAATTGCTACGCTATTACCTTGAAATTACCCCATTAGCTTGTTATTACCAAGCTGTAGAGTGATACCTTCGAAGCCCCTTAAGAGTCACAGTGGTGATTTTCTTTCTGATCTACTTTTGCATGATAATATTTATTAAATATACATACACACAAAACAAATTACATTAGGTTTTAAGGAATTCGACAGTTTTACAAACTTGACCTGAAGATGGCAAAGGGCCTCACTAAATTACTCGTGCCCTTCTTATAGCAAGGCTAAAAATGGACATTGGACATTAATGAACCAATAGACCATATTTCATGAAAAATAAAAGCAAGAATTTGTCAGTTTAATGTCTTGTTTGAGGTCTTTTTTGTTGCCTGTAACTGCATTTGCAATATTGTATAATGTCAGGAAAAGGCTCTGCCCCTCATTAAAATGAAAATACTTTGACCAAGTCAAATTGCTCTCCTAGTCAACCTTTTCAAGCCTAATGTCACATATTCATATTCTTTTTACCCAAATCACACTTCCCCTAAGTGATAATCATTGTGTTTCTTTTCATGGCTACATTTTCAATACCCCTTGTGACAGATAATGAGCTACCAGGTAGCCTCTAAGCTGTAAATGTCACACTGACTCCGACCATGACCTCTGTCAACTCAGCAGCTCACTCAGAAGAGAAGGACATGGCCCACTGGTTTATAGGAGACACACACTGACTCAAATATTCAATCTCATGCACATGCTTCACCCCTCTATAAACATGCATTCACATATGCATTTTCACTAACACACATATTTGTATATAAAACATTATAGAGATACTGATGCCTTTGTGAATTCAAGGCAGAGACTCACAGATGTACACATTTTGTGTTTTTGTTTTTTGTTTTTGTTTTTGCCCTGATGAACAGTGGGTGTGAGTTTCATGTTACTTTGAAAACATTGTAATAATGTAATGACCACTGAAAAGTCTGCTAAAGATCTCCAGTACCCTGCTGCTCTGTCTCACCACCTTCACACTAATCTTCTGTGTGGTTGCTCATCTAAACCACCAACCTTTCTCTTAGACCCCATCCCAACTACACTGCTCAAAGAAATGTTACCTTTAATCAGCATGTCCGTGTTAGATCAGATCAACTCATCTTTACTAACAGGCTATGTACCACAGGCCTTTAAACAGTAGTTAAACCCTTACTTAAAAAAAAATAAAAAATTTTAGTCAACTATAGACTGATATCCAATCTGCCCTTTATAAAATCCTTGAAAAGGTAGTTGCTAAGCAATTATGTGACCACCTGTTCAGGAATAACCTGTACGAAGATTTCCAGGATTTAGAGTACATCATAGTACATAAACAGCTCTGTCAAAGGTCACTAACGATCTTCTATTAGCTTCAGACAACAGTCTGTCTGTCCGTCAGTCTTGTTAGATCTCAGTGCTGCATTTGACACTATAGAGCACAACATTTTATTACACAGACTGGAACATGCCATTAAGATTAAGGGAACAACACTAGGTTGGTTTAAATCTTGTCTGTCAGATAGGTTCCAATTTGTTCATGTTAATGATGAGTCTTCCATGCAGACAAAAGTTAGTTATGGAGTCCCACAGGGTTCTGTGCTTGGACCAATACTTTTGACTTTATACATGTCTCCTCTAGGCAGCATTTTTTGGAAACACTCTATCAACTTCTATTGCTATGCAGATGACACTCAGCTATATTTAGCCATTAAACCAAATGAAACAAATCAATTAGTCAAACTTTAGGAATGTTTAAAAGACATAAATGTCTGGATGTCCTGCAATTTTCTACGCCTTAATTCAGACAAGACATAGGTTATTCTATTTGGGCCCAAAAGACTCAAAGATGTCCAATCATATAGTTACTTTAGATGACATAACACTGGCATCTAGCACTACTGTGAGGAATCTTGGAGTTATCTTTGACCAGGATATCTCCTTTAACTATATATTAAAGGACTCTCTCGAACTGCCTTCTTCCACCGGAGGAATATCTCTAAAATTAGAAGCATCCTGTCTTAAAGTGATGCTGAAAAACTAGTTAGTATGAAAATACTAGTAGTATTTAAAATTCTTCTCCTCACATATAAAGCACTTAATGATCAAGCCCCGTCGTATCTTAAAGACCTCATAGTACCATATCATCCCAGCAGAACACTTCGCTCTCAGAGTGCAGGTCTACTTGTGGTTCCCAGAGTTTCCAAATGTAGAATGGGAGGCAGAGCCTTTAGCTATCAAGCTCCTCTCCTGAGGAACCAGCTCCCAGTTCAGGCTTGGGAAGCAGACACTGTCTCGACTTTTAAGACTAGGCTTAAAACTTTCCTTTTTGATAAAGCTTATAGTCAGAACTGGCTCAGGTGACTCTGAACCAGCTCTTAGTTATGCTGCTATAGATTTAGACTGCTGGGGGACCTCCCTTCGAAACACTGCGCTCCTCCTCCTTTCACCATCCACTCATACGCCACCACTGCCTGTTATTAACTTATTAACATACAACCTGCCTGCCTGTTGCTTGTTGTTGTTATTGGTTTTATGATTTGTTGTTCTTTTCTCTCTTTCTTTCCACTCACCCCAACCGGTCGAGGCAGATGGCCACCCACCTTGAGCCTGGTTCTGCTAGAGGTTTGTTCCTTTCTTAAAAAAGGGTTTTCCTCTCCACTGTTGCCTAGTGTTTGCTCAAGGGGAATCTGTTGGGTTTTCCTTATTATTTAGTTATATTGTAAGGTCTTAAGCCTTACATTGTAAAGTGCCTTAAGATGACTTTTGTTGTGATTTGGCGCTATATAAATAAATTGAATTTAATTGAATTGTTAAGACATGCTGATAGGGACTTTACAAATAATGTGTGGGAATCTGTTGAAAGCTACACAGAAAAGCTTGCCATTTGTAACATTCTTCAGTCCAGTGGTCACTACAAGCAACTCCTTTAATTTGACAAGGAGTAATAATTTGTTGGTATAAAAAATAACACTTAATAGAACATCTTTGTGGCCCAACTGCAGTGTCTCCTCTCTGGGGACCTTTGCTGCATATCATAGCCCCCCTCTCTTTTCGCCCATGCTTCCTGTCAACTTTCAACTCTATCTAAAGGAAGACAAGCCCTCCTCCCAAAAAAATAAATTAAAAAAATCAGTAAATAGGCTGTACCATGATAAACTAAATATGTCTTTTATATCACTCTCACTTGTTCCTCTGTTTCTCTCCATTTGTTATTTACCCAATCATTTTACTCCTCACATTGATTTTTAACAACAACATTAAGTTAAAGAAAGCAAAACATCAATGAAATCTGACAGGTGGAATTTGAAAACCCCAGGAGACCTTTTGTATGCTAATGTACACCTATTAAAATGACATAACAAACTGACAGTCAGGCATGCCAGCAGGGGTGTGGGTTGTGGGGTGAGACCGCGTGCAGAATTCATCAGGAAGGTAAATTCAGAGAAAACATCTTGAGAGAAGGTAATGAGCATTGTAGTTTTGATAAGATGCGGTGGTTAAGATAACCTAATCTGTCATCTTTCATTGATCTCTGCGTGCTACTCATGTTTGTCATAACAGACGACAGGCAATAGCTCATGCATGCGTCGCTGTCATGTTTGATCATTTGTCAGTTTTATAGCCGTGTTAAATGTGAAGGTGTCTTTTGTTTTTAGAGGGAACAGCTCCATTTATTTGAACAAATTTGCTACAATGAATCAGTCTGTGTGCATACTGATGGATTTCAGTCTTGCTGTCATATCTGCTAATAACAACCTTTTCCATGGAGGACCACTAGATCTGATTAAACACAAGCCTGGCAGAACATCTAAAGTTGAATTAAAAATCTAAACTAAAACAGATGAAAATGACCTTTGTATGTTAGCTTTGAAGCATGTTAATATGAAATATACTGAATGTATGTAAACATCATCAAAAATCCACCAAAAAGTATAAACCCTCTAGCCACATTGTTTATTTAATATAGATGAATTATCTGTAATTTTATTGAACCCAGACCTTAACTAGACTAACTATGTAGCAAAATGACTCTTTGGACATTAGTGCACAGCAGAATATCATGTCAGCACACATTATACCCCACCCATATGGACTGTGGGTTGACAAAATCCTCACCTTGTAGTGACAGCCCCACTTGTGATAGTGTTAAATGACCCAAAAAGGTCAATAAAAGGTCCTAAAAGGGCAGGAGGGGTGAGGGGGGGTATTAGAGTGTCTTCATCTGAACTGCTGTGGGAGGTAGGGGAACATAGATAAGGGAATTTTCTTTATACCCATGTCTCTCGCTCTTTTCACTTTGCCTTTATTCTCTCTTACTCTCTCACAATTAGCAGAGACAAAGAAATACTCAGGGGTGTAACACTAGATAAAAACCTGTGAAGGAATACTAATCACACTACTGGAACTAAATTTGTTCAGTAGCTCCAAAGCTGTAGAGCAAAAACCATTACATACATAAGCAGTACCTGCCAGTTTGGACACACATTATCATTCAGTGTTTTTTCTTAGTTGCTGTTTTTTTCTACATTACTTGGGGTGCTCTCATGCAGGAGTTCACACATATTCTGATCACTTTGTCTGGCTGCTTCTCCTTCACTTTTTAATTCAACACATCCCAAACCATCTCAACCACTTTAGGTCAGGTGATTATGCAGGCCAGGTCATCTGATGCCTCAGTCTTCCTCTAGGTCAAATAGCTCTTACATAGCGTGGAAGTAGCATTGTCCTGTTGAAAAACAAATGTTTGTCACACTAAGCACAGCCCAGTTTGGACTGTGCCTTAATGCAGAATGTTGTGATGAATTAATGCTACTTGAATTCTGAAAAAAATGCCAACAACATGTCATCAGCAAGCCACCCTCACACCTCCCCCATACTTTATAGCTTTATAGCATACAGAGTTTAGTAGAGCGAGTTAATTCCATTGCTTGGATTCAATCTACCAGTGATATCATATCAGAAATATGTGTATTTAACTTGAAACCAAGCCAGCCTCATTATATCGCTTATTATATTGCAATCGTAATGTTTACTGGTAAACTTTTTTACCAAATTGCAGCACTATTTGCTTTAGTAGCAGAATAGAGATGTTTGTTGTATAAAAATATGTAAGATGCCTTAAGAGGGTAAAAAATTCACAGTTCACTTTGGACAGAGCATATCTGTTAACTGAACCCTTCTGATGATGATGAGGCTAGCAATGCAAACAGTGACTCTGTTGAAGAACATCGAAATTAGATTTTTTTCCTGTTGTTGATTAATTTATTCATCAATCTACAATGTGCAAAACAAAACTGGTGCTGTACACACTAAATATTTCAGTCGCTCACTATAATTATTAAATGGGCAAATTAAAATTTGAATTTGAATTTGAATTCGTTTTTTTATGTATCTTTTCATGTCTGCTGGTCTGTTGTCTTAATGGAAGTGAAGCCTGGATTGTGAATAACTTTTCAAGTATTTTCCTGCTTCTGTGTTCTGCTTGGAAAAAAAACTAGGTCATTTGCAGCTTGTGCAGAGGCAAGAGAGTGGTTCTAAGTATATGTTAGCAAGAACTCTGACTTAGTTTTGCTCAGCACTTGACTGATGGCCCTCACTGCCCTCATCCATTACTATGTCACTCGTATGAAATTGCCTTTCAAATGTTCTGGTACTTGTGGAAAAGTGAGCGCTCCTCCTTTTTGTCCGAATAGCTGAAAGAAAGCAGAGTGGCAGGTGAAGATGCACAAAAATCGTATTTCAATCGCACAGCTGTCACATCCCATGGGACCACTTCAGAAGTGATCTGGCCCTGCACTGTGATTGAAATGCCAAAATGTGAGCAAATGCACTGAGCAAAGAAGTTAAGTGAAAAAAAAGCAGACACGTGCTGCAAAAAGTAGATCTAGAGAAGATACTTCACTGACATACTCAGAGGGAAATTTAAACACAAGGTCTCATCATCCTCTTTTTGACTGGATGTCAGAAATGGTACTGAGATGACACATGTAAGTAGATTCTGAGAAATGGACAGATCTAGAAATATGATGTTCTTTGTTTGCAGCTTTGAATCCATCCATGTGTCCACTAAATACAGTATGTCTAATACTAAAATTTGAACTTACAGCGTTCACAATACATCAAGGGCAGACTCTCATTCCCCACTCTGTCCCTGAGCATGGGCCTAGTGTCATGACAGCTCATTCCAAGGCACTATTAATGACACCACTCCTGCTTTCTTGCACTGACTATCATTTATCACCCACAGCCAGGCCAGCCATCACTCCTTCACTAAATTGCAACCTGCTGCATGAGACATAAAACAGGGTAATGGGTTGAAAATTAGTCAATTACAATCATTACACTGCCATAATTGACCCTGGAGACCCACGTCCAGCAGAACACACTCTGCCTTAAGGTTATGTGGGGGTGTTTGTGTGTTTGTGGCACTCAATTAGGGACAGACTGGACCACAAGGATGAATCTAATTTATTAAACAGTACCATCAACAGCTGGCTAACTTTAAACATAGAGCTTTTGGAGGTGAATAGCTGAGATGCTTTTAACAAACACTAAAATACTGAAAAACAAATGTCTGGGAAAAGGATTATGGTATGGGAGCTTTATTATTATTGTTAATTATTATTATTACTAAATATTACATCGACAGAAAATGTTCATATGTTGCTTCATATGTAGTAGAGGTAGAGGAGACATTAAATGTTACAGAAGACAAAGCAACCACTACTGAGTCCTGTTGAACATATTTGTTGGGTCACAGCTGCAAGTGCAAATGAAATATATTTTCTTCACAGTAAATATTCAAGTTCACATTATCTGCATGGTTGGTGGCAGATTAACAGCAATAAGGTGAAGTAGCATTTCAGAGGCAAGACTGAGTACTGTGTAATGAATGTTGTTCAGCTGAACCTGTTTGAAATAAGAAGAAGCAATATTCAGTCTTAGCCGTCGGTTAAAGTTGTCTCTGCAAATTAGTGAATTTTCTTAAAAATATAAATTGTGATAAAGAATATATAACACATACCATAACACTCTTTCTCTCTTGTCCTTATTTGACCTCTCTCTGTGCATCTCTCGCTTCATACATCTTCGTATTTCTACACAGATGTTAATCTCAAGGCGCTGAAGCATCATTGAATAAAAAGACTATTTGTCTTTTTAACCTTCACAGCAAACAGCAAGACATCCATCAGATTAAAACATTTTCAAATCGGCTGTGTGACCCAGTGTTTAAAGCATTAAAGAAATTTTGCTTGAAGTGTACAGCTTCTTTTTGGAAAAAATATTTAGTAAAAGCTGGCTGTTGTCAACCAAGGCCCATCAAATCCTACAGAATTCTTGCTTCCATGCCCTTGGCCTGGTAGCCATATTCTGTACAAGGTATATAAAATATGCATTAATATCGAAGGGTTTCTTGGGAAACCAGCTATCAACATGTCCAATTACCTTCAGGCAGAAAGTGCTGTCCTTCTGTTTACCTTTTGCCATTTGGATGATGACAATGATGAACGGAGGAGAGGATGCGGAAAGAGTAGGGTAGAGGTTCGCATGAATGGGAAAGACAAAGATGATAGCACAACAAAGGTCTGTTGAAGGAATTTAGTCCGAGCAACTCTGCTGTACTATGCTGTATACAGGTCCAAAAGTCAGATTATCCTTTTTTATGGTCACATGAACAAGGCAAATGAAGCCAGGAAGATATGCAAATTGCTGTCTAATTGGCCTGTCAGAATACTGAAGACCTGTCAAACCACTGTCAGAGAGAGAGAGAGTGTAAGCATGAGAGAACACGAATTACTGGATTAGTTTCAGATGCCATTCACTGCACATTTCATTAAGTGGTTCCAGCTCACATTAGGATCGTGGGTCAGTGCTCTATCCTTGAAGAGCAGGTTCTTTTAGCTGCTATTTCTTGAAAAGAGAGAGCACTTTTCATCACTGCTATTCCTTCCACTTTCTGTCTGCAACCCTCTTCCTGTAACCAGAAACACAGATTACTGCCAATAAATAAAAGTTTTCCCTGGCTCTCCTCTGCAGATGGCACAGAGAAAATATTTGAATACAGAGCGGGCAACTACTATAAAATAACATATCAGCATATAAAAATGTTATTTTCTTATCACAGAATGTGTAAATCATATGTCCTATTTCCATGTGAGTGTTAAATACTAATACTACACAACATTGCTAGTTTAAGTTTGCAGAGCTGTTTTTTCAGACACTAAGACACTAGGTGGTCATTTAGAAGGAGCAGCTACACTACCACATCAACCACACGCTGACCCAGACTCGAGCACAAAGCAGCACAGACGCTGAGTGCGGGGAGGCTTGCACAGTGTCTGCCCAACCTTAAAAGTGCGACACCCCCAGACCCCTTGCGTTGTTTGCACTTCAAGTGTATTTCCCTCATGGTGCATTTAGAGAAGCATTCTCTCCACAGAGAGCTGTTTAAATCTGTGTAAAAGTTGATGCACTTAAGGACTGCTCACGTATCTATGTAACCGCACCTTTAACGAACACTGCTGGTACTGTGCCATCTCTCCCACCTCTTCTAGTGGTAGTTGTTCATCTTTTACCTTTCTTCCCCTGATTCTGGTGTGATGTGGCTTGGATTACACCTAATTCAGTTCATTTAGTAATTTAGTAGGCTTCAGAGACTGGAAATATGTCTCACAAACAGACATGGTTCTTTTAAGGAGGAGATGCTATTATACGTTTGTTGGGTTGCATAGCACTGAACACAGTGCTGATGTACTCCTAATGATCAGTTCACAATTTATAAACCAATCATATAATATTATGGACAAAATTGCAATTTCACTAAGGTTAGCCCAGCACAACAATAAACTATTCTGCTTTTTCATTTCGTAAAAAAGTTAGAAAATAGACCTACTGATTTCAAAGTTAAGGGCACTTCAGTGTAAAACAAATGCCCTGCCTTGTTCTGGAGCCAGGACTGTCTGTAGCTATCCATTGATTGTAGCTAATTAAGCTAACATGCTCCTCGAGTTGGTTGAAAACAGCATTCATAAAACAAGGAACACGTTTTTATGTTTTTACTGTAAATATGCACTTGAGGCTAACTATTAGCAAACTTCTCCAACCTAACAGCCATGTAGGTTGCCCCTAGTCTTGGCTTGTTTGCCATATTCTGTACAAGGTATATTAAATATTTATTAAAACTGAAGGATTTCTTGGGAAAGCAGCTATCAACACCTCTAACTAACTTCAGTCAAAAAGTCCTGTCCTCCTGTTTACCTTTTGTCATTTGTGCCTAACCTCTCATACAACCCACAAGAGTGTTTCTTAAAAAAGCACCTATATGGTGTCTGTCAGACTTCTTCTAAAGGCATCTCTTGAAATATGGGAGAGATAGCACCCACATGCCCACAGATTTCTGATATTGCACTAAAATGGTGGCTGGGCTTAGGTACAAAGATGTTGTTTAGGCACAAATACGATGTTCAGATGCCAGTGCAGGTGTACAAAGTCAGAAGCAATAATTCAAAAGAGACATTGTGGCGGTTATTGTAATTAGCCTTAGCATTGCTGTGAAAATGATGTCATGATAGCTACATTGAGAAAACATCATACTACATACTACATCAGCTCCTGTTTTATGTCTTAAATCATCATCTGAGGCAAACACACTGTTGTTCTCAGACATCTGCCTTGTGCCACTGTTGTCCGCACTAGGGAATGTAAATGCATTGTCATACATGACTGTGTCACTATATCACTGATATGGCTAAATGACATTATCAAGTAAGAATTGGATGGATAAAACTGTAGGTTCAACTTAACTGAGTTAAAACTATGTTAGATAACAAATATAAGAATCCTTTGTCTTAATGCACTGATATATTGCTCTATATGGCTGTGATGCTATAGTGAATATATGATAAGATACTGTATACCTGATAGACTGTCAAAGTTCATTCATTCTCTATTTGAGACTTCACTTTTGTGTCTTTTTAGACTCAGCCACTCCCATCTGCCCTTGTGTAACACCATCTCTTCTTTCCAATCACCTGATTCTCCAGTAGCCACTAGTTCCATTAATCATCTTGACCACTTATTCTGTCATTAGTGTATTGCAGTGGCAGTTAGGTGCAATTTAGAGTCACCAATAGATTTACATGACACCAACAGACCACACAGAAGAAACCTACATGAGGGAAGTGCTAACACTGCATCACTGCGTACCATCATGGATGAATACATTGTATATAATGGTCCACTCACATTTGAACTCTAACAGATTGTGTACATGCATTTAGGAAACCATCTTTCAGAGGTTATAGGTGTTTAAACTGTTCTTTGGTGTTTCTAAGCTATGACATAGACACAAACCCACGCATTTACAGCTTTAGCTCATTATAAGTTTTAAAGAGAGAGCAACTGAGAAACTGAAAACCATCATATAGAGTCGAGCGATGAGAGATGAATCCAGTACAGAATAGAAAAAGAGGCTAACAAGGTAATAGGTGAAGGGATTGGGACCTCTGGAAAATCAGTCTGAGCCTAAGAGGTTGTTTGATGCTGTGACCACATTGTCTATGCAATGATGACAGAGCTCTAGTGGAGTATTGTTGGACATGTTATTCCTCTGACCACCTTATATGGATGCAATTAGCTCACCTCAGCAGTGGAAAGGCAGGATGATAGCAATCCCATTATAGCAATGAGCAAGGTTGTTCAGAAAATGTTTAACAACAAATTATTAGTGATGCAATCATCCCAGCTCTTAGTAGCTCAGTAGGGCTATTATCAAGTAGCAACTTGAAAATCAGTGAAGCTGCCCTTTAATGTTTAAAGTCTCTCTCTTATAATTAGCTAATTTTGTCACCATCACCCATAAAGCAATTAATTAATATCAGGATGCTAATCCACTGCAGAGCCTAATGGAGCAAAATTCACGGATTGAGAAAACAATTCTCTTCAATTATATTCTGATCTGAGGTAACTGTTCTGTAATTTTAATTTAAAAATGTAATGAATAAATCCATTAATTAATTAAATTTTCAAGGTAAAAGTTCCAAGTTAGGATATATGTTGATGATGAAGTGAGTGAGAAAAAGAGCACAGCCGAGAAACGAAAGGGACAAAAAACTGTATCTGTCCTGCTGGGAGCAAACACAGAGAGATGGGTGTGGAGGTGTAGTGCTGAACTTCATGTCCTAAGGCAAAGAGGATACACATATTCTGACAGCTCACTGAAAGCCTCTCCTGCCCTGGAAAGAAAAAACTGGGATTAGAAACAGTATGAGAAGAAGCTCAAGTCTACAACTCCAGAACCACAGAGTTGTGTTTTGGCATGTTTTTTAAAGTAATGTATTGCTGCAGTGTATTGTAGTAGCAAGTATTACACAGAAAAACACAGCAGCATGTTGATGAATTTTGCTGGATAATGTACTATTCAAATGTATTAAGTTGTACACTTAATACTGACTATACTAAATATAAAACAGTAATTGGTAAGTCCTTATGATTGATAATTTGAGTGTATATCTATCTATCTACCTATCTGCCTACCTTACTTTACATAATAGGGGTTTTATTTTAAAAATGCTGAACTCGAGGCAACACAATAATTGCTAAATAACCTATAAAGCTGAAAAGGAAAACTAAAATGTTCCTGCCATTCCCATGCTGGTCTGTTAGAGAAAATCAGTGTCTAGGTATATGTTAGTCCTCTATTAGCTTATACAATCTTTGATGTGCTGCTTCTGTTTCATGATACAGACCTGCCTCGCTATCTCACAGTGAAACACCCATTGCAAAAAATTTCACAGCAACACAAATGCAAAGAGGACAGAACAAAGGACAGAGGGAAACAGAGTGATGTGTTCCTCTTCTCCTCAGGGCAGACAGACACCTGTGTGGTTTGATCATACTGTCCCTTCAATATCATTACTTATCCTTTGATGATCCATCACATCATTTATTTCTATGTAGCATGTGTCTTTATCTTTCTTGTTCACACACATGCTGCATATACCCATTTCCTGGGTCTACTGTTTCCCGTTCCCTTTCATCTGCTCTCTCTCCCCACCTCTCTTTTCCTAACATTTTACTGTCGCTCTCTCCCTCCCTGTTTCTCCATGTTCCCCTTCCCCTTTTGCCTCACCACCTTTGAAGTGTGTCATAGCTTCTGCTTTGTCGGGTCCTACAGTTTAATTAGCATCAGCGCTTTTGTCACACTGGTGCAGTTTCACTCTCAGTCACTCTAGGCAGGCAAGTACTATTGTTATCGTACAAAGATGATTAACAGCAACACAGTCTTAAACTAGTTGTGATCAGTACTGAGAATGTACTGTAATTCAGTAACACCACCAGTCTCTTCTTTTTTCTCTGCCTAACTACCTTGTAATATTACCACATCCTGCTGTTTCTGAACAGATGGATTTTTGGCAATACACATGTACGGCACATCAAAGGCTGTTATTGTCATGGCAGCATTGTTTCTGTACAAGGAAGAAGACAATGCAGCTGTAACCAGAAGAGCACCAGGCAGTGATGACTGGAAAAAATACTGGAAGCCTATGAACCATATCCTGTCTGTGTCTTCACTGGCAAAAATGATATGATTGTTCCCGATAGAACTGCAGAAGTATTAAAACTTTACAGTAACAATTATTCAACTGTCCATCACTGGGATTCATTATCATAGTCAAAAAGCATTATTTACATTACAATATCCCACTCACCAGCCTTTGAATGTATAATACTAAGTCCTATATTTTGCAAATCATACTACAACAAATAAATGGACTGAACAATTGGACACATGGTACTAACAAAAATGTTAATTATGCATCTGTGTATATAATCACAAAATAAAATAAAATGAAACAAGGATATTAAATTTGGAATACAGTATGTTGGGACATATGAATAGATACAAATAAATTTTTTAACATGTAGCTTCGTACATGTAATGGTTCACACAGTAATGTAAACATTTAAAGTCTTTTTTCTTGCATCTTATGCATAGTGATTGTTATTCAAAAGCAAGAGGTGTCAAAACAGAATTGCAGCTGAACAAACCCACACTGGTTAAAGGAAAAGTGAAATTGTTGTTGGTAAATGAAAAGGAAAGTTCTGGACTCATTGGTCTGTTTTCCACACAACTACACACAACAATTAAATAAAATTAATGATGAACATACAACCCCACGTTTAAAACACAGGTGACAATGCAAGACTAGATCAAAAGGACAAAAGCACACATAACCTAAACCAATATTTTTTTGCAGCAGCTGTGCATGATTACCCTCTCTCATTTTCACTGTCCATCTGTTTCCCCCATTTTTTCTCCTGGCTATCCATTCCCCATTTCTTCCAGTTCTCAAACTACTTTTGTTCTCTTACCCCATGTGAGCTCAGTAGAAGAAAGAATGTATCACTCAGAGCATTATTCTGGTACCATGATGAATAGGGTAAATCTGTGCCCGTTGACTGTGGCCTTGAGATAAAGAATAAGTAAATGAAACTGCCTGCCTGCCTTGCAATACCCCAGGGTCCGCTGGCACCATTTCTCATGCTAATTTGATTGAGAATGCTCAATCAGCACATACACTTCAACCCACACACCTTTGCAGCGAGGGAGGTGTCGGGGCAGAGGATAGAGGATGCCGTCATGGTACACAGTAATAACAATTTATCTCCAGGATGCCTGTCTGAACGTATAACGTTCAAGTTAGGCCCAGTGTGGGTAGTTTACATCAAAGTGAAATGTAGCACCACAGAACGAGCAGACAGGAAGGAAAAGAGAAAAAAGGAAATATAGTTAAAAAGGTTGTTGGCTGGGTAACAACTGAATGTGGGGGACTGTATGAAACATTCAGACGAAAAACACTAGTGATAGAGGGCCAATGGATGAAAGAGGGAATGAAGAATGATGAGGAAAAAAGTGCAAGGGAGGAGAAAATAGGTAAGTATTTAACAATTCTGGTCTGTGTTCTCACACTGCAATTAATGTGGAGCCAGAAGGACTGCCTACTCCTTTTCAGCACTAAAACAAAACCAGGATTGATGAGAGTGTCTGTAATGCAAGTGAGTGCTTGTATATTGGTTCTCTAAGAGTAAAGTGTCAAGATGGAGAAGAGGAGAAAGGATAGCTGGACTGACAAAGAAAGAATGCGACAAGGGGTGGAGAAAAAGTCACAGATTGAAATGAGGATTTGAGAGAACAGACTCTAAGAAGAGGAAGAGGAGGTATGTATAAGTATGTGTGTAAAGCACGAGGAGAGCTGGACCAGCAAAGGGAGATAAATTGGGACAGAGCTGCTCTTTTGATGGCCATTTTTTCACAGTCTCCTTGGTAGCTATTGTATGGGTTTCATTCATTAGGCCACTAGCAATGAAAAACATTCAAGGAGAGAAATATCTCCAGTCAGCAGACAGTGCACAACACTGATTTTTTCTCTCTGGCAATATTTCACCATGCTTGACCTTCTCAAGCCTACAAACAATGTGTTAATCATGAAGAAAAACAATCAAAATTAATTTCCTCTTTTGTTTGCTTTCTCACTGTGGCATCATGAAACCTTTACTGCGTCACAAATTTGGTTGCTAGGGAAAGCTATGTACTGTAAATTAAATTCACTGCTGCTGGACTGAGGAGGCAGATTATCAATAAGGCGTATCTTACACTCCACTTTTATATATGAATAAAAGATGAAGTTTCTATTTTTGCAAATGATATTCTAGTATTTAAGCTTTAAAATAGTTAAATCTTGCTACAACCCTTCAAAGGATTTATGCCACAGTATTTGGGTTATCCTGTACAGTATATGTACAATGCAGGACTCATAGCAACCCTTTAAGAAATAATAACATAATATAAAAACTGAATCTTTAACCTGAATCCAGGCTGTTTCAC
Organism: Helostoma temminkii; assembly: GCA_900302695.1. Classification (NCBI taxonomy): domain Eukaryota; kingdom Metazoa; phylum Chordata; class Actinopteri; order Anabantiformes; family Helostomatidae; genus Helostoma; species Helostoma temminkii. The sequence goes on along the minus strand of OMLM01001862.1, from coordinate 12,498 downwards.
TCCCTTCAAGGTCAGCGATTTTACCCTTTATTTACAGAACAGCTCACATGTCACACTGGAAAAAACAAAATTACAGCTATGGCATTAGAACAAAAACAAAGCAGCCAGGGAAAAAAGCTGAGTATCATTTTTCCACGGTTGTCAGCACTGGGATTAATAGCAGCCATTTCGCCATAATGAGCTGTTAAGTGTTAGCTGCCAAAAAGCCTCTTCGTTTGCCTCTGAGTCTCAAAATGCTTTGTGTAATTATAACACACTGCTCTGTCTCTGTCCTTCCTGCCACTGTCAGCACTGGCATACCTGCGTGATCGCTGTCGGATTTCAGCTCTTGTTAGACAACATAATTAGCTCCCAAAACAATCATCTAGAGATAGGGTTCATAATGATGTCGTGCAGGCATTACTGTATGTGTACCTGCTCTGTCACACAACCAGATAAGTTGCAGTCAGCTCTGCGCTCCCAGCTCCTAATTTAATGAAAACCATTATGGGCTAGGTACAATCTTTATCTTAAAAAAGTCCCACAATAGAAAGAGAGACAGAACAAGTGTTGTCCTGGAGTTGTCGCTTGTTTGCTAAGAATGTTGTTCTGGTTTACCAGGCTGTGGTAACCTTTTTTTAATTAGCCAGTTTTCAGTAACTAAACTTTCATTGAATGCAGAGCATCTATAAATCTAATGCTATCAGTAAGGAGCACCACATTTGTTTGTGTTTTTGCTATGTGTGACAATAAATATTACATTTAAAAACAAACAGAAAAAGATTGAGAGATTAATGAAGTCAAAATATTAATAATTAAATGGTACTGTGGCTAGGACCAAAGCAAAAAGTGTTACATCATAGACATGTATGATACTTGGGGGACATTTTGAAAATCTCTCTGGCAAGTACTATAACACAGAGAAGAAACTTTTCTTAAAAAAACTGAATAATTTGTTATTCCCTGTTAAGGGTAATAAATGGAATTCAGGCTCCATAACAAACCATGAGTACACAGAACAGTCGGATACTATGTGTTACTTTGTGGTCTGAAATTACCATAGTTGTCTGTATACAGTACTTGTCCTGACCCTTACTGTATCTCTGTGTGAGATGTGTGTGCACAGTATAGCTGCTTTCACACATGCACTGGATTTCTGACTTTACCCAGGTAAGCTGAATATGAGAATGCAAACATCCAAGTTGTTCATAGGGACATTAAATGGACTTTATCCTGCCAGCCCCATAGTACAAAGTCAGTGCTATGTCTGTGTTAGCCTGGGTGTAAACACAGCAGGTAATTCTCCAGGTATTCACAACGAGTGGGCGTTCCCTCTCAGTAGATCTGCTCAGTATAACACCATTAAATATAGCAAATATTTATGAGGTTTTCTGTAACACTTTCATTTATAGGCCATGATTCACAGCGTAAGTACCCCAAATTAACAGCATACCTCTCTGTAATATTGGTTTACCTGTACAGTACGTATGGATGTTTAAGGAATAAGAGGTTAAAACCCTTAAACTATGAATGTTCTTATACTGTATTTTCTGAGTAGAGAGTATTTATTCAAATTTGACTAAGTACCTATGGGCTACAATTTAGGTATGTAAGTATTTTGGCTGGTGGCAACTTATCAACGGTAGACTTTTAACTACAGGGTACTTATTTTATAATTACAGCATACCTGATGGACATTACTGAGAAACCACGTTGTGAGTCCTGGAAGATGGATTATTAATTCTCTGCTATGAATGAATGTCCACATTCTCTGCACTTCTCTCCTTCATGAAACCGAGGTGATACACATTATGCATCGTTTCTAATCATGCGGTTGTTTCTACTTCAATGCTGTAAACAAACAAACACAGCTGATTACTGTGATGAACTTCTTCTTCTTCTTTTTTTTTTTTTTACACAGAGACCCTCTCTTACCAAAATCAAACAGATTATTTCCCCTGATATGAAAAAGCATTTCAAACGTCCACGTAGGTGCTGCATGTGTAAAATTGTAAATCAGTCCAGAGTGCATATGTAAAAACAGCTTATGTGTGTGTGAGTGTGCATAAACAGTACTGCATTTGTGTAAGTGTGCTTGTGAATGTGCATTTGTCATTCCTACCAGCATAGGGCACTGGAGCGTCTTTGTCAAGCGCAACCAGAGGAGGGTCCAGCAGCACCGTGTCCATGTTTTCTGTGATCACACCATGGTAAGACGTCTCTATCCACGGCTTATGCTTGTTCACTGTGGAGGAGAAGGTAAAAAAAGAGAAATACCATAAATGTTACTGTCTGTTACTGTACTGTAATTCTACTTTTTAATTTAAGTGTGAAGTGTATAAAATTTAGGGATCTATTAGCAGAAATTTAATACAGCATTTCTAATTATGATTTATTTGGTGTGTAATCAACTTAAAATAATTAAGCACAGAATGCACAGAATTATATTTACATAGTGAGCAGGTCCCCTTTCACAGACAGTGCTG
>OMLM01001861.1:63557-76456 GCA_900302695.1 Helostoma temminkii | reverse complement strand
GGGGGGTCTGAGAAGGGTGGGGGCAGTAGAGCTAATATGGTAATGAACACAATCAGTTATCACTCACAGCAAAGTCATTAACAACAACATTAGCATAGTCAACCATCACAACCCCTTGACCTTCCCTGCTCTCTCTTTGTCACTCTCACTCTGGCTCTCCCTGAAAGCAGCTGCTGCACAAGCAAATATACATGTGTGTGAGAGGAAGAGAGAACAAGATAAAGGTCAAACTTTTATGAAACAGTTTTTAATGCAGAGCTGACTTGAGTTCCCAATTTTTTTCATTGACTTGACTGAAACTGTCAATACTTTGGTGCAACTGCAGTTTAATGTCCAAAAGATGAGTATGTAGGTTAGCGAGTCTAATTCTGGCCAACAAACCAAGTTGTGGTCCTTCTGAAAATGGGGCCGTGTTATTAATTCCAGAAAAGTTCTACTTTCAGAGTGTTCATCCAGCAGCTATGGCGTAAGTTAAAGATTTCTTGTTTTATGTGTTGCTTTGTTGAAAAACAGTCAGGAAAGCAGAATTGGGTTTGGGAGTGCTATTATAAAGAGTACTCCACATGACAAGAAAAATTATGTTCTCATTAGCATGAATTAAGTCATGAGACCACTCTTCTCATTTGGTTCCAGAGTCTTAAGATTTTAATAGCCCATATTCTGTGGTTTATGGGAAACGTCATAAATAGTCACTTTGTGAATCACACACACAAAAAAAAAATTCTTCCATTTCCAGCTGTGAATCTCGTCTTAGAAAATGTGCACACAGCACTCGTAACCTATTCTTCTCTTTCAGATTAGACAAAGAAACAGTCCATATTTGTGAACCTCATACGCTATAAACCAAAGCACAACAGAATATCACACAACTCTTGTGCCGGTGTAGACTAATAAAAGTGTTTTACTGTGTTTGTCAATTGCACTCACTGTAATACATTATAGTTGGAGTGGCCACACCTATCAAATGTCAGAGGTTTGCAATCTGACTCCGCCTGGCCATATGTCGAAGTGTCCCTGGACAAGACGCTGAACCCCAAATATATCCAAAACCCCAGCCATCGATGTCGCACGAGCCAGTGTACTCTGAGTGCACTGTGACGGTTGTGTCAGGAAGGGCATCCAGGGTGAAAACCTGTGTTAAATCTATGTGTGGATCTGATAAACTGCTGTGGCAACCCCAACCACAGGATAAGCCAAAAGAAATAAGATAAATAATGTAAATACATTTTATATTATGTATTTATGTTAAAGTTTACATCTTTTACCATGATTTGAATGAATGAACTGCTGAAGTTTTCTTGCATTTTATTTTACTCAAGATAACATTTGGTTGTATTAGAAAAAAGCTAATTTGATTTTTGTTTTTTTTTACTTCATGAAACATTTTAATAATTTAACAATTTATATTTTATGAGAATGGTGAAATGACAGGATGAGTGAATTAAAGACAGGGTCAGTGATCCTAAATGATCTCTTCTGATCTGTTCTGAGCTATGCTGATCTCCCCCAGGCCTTCACATTGACCCATAATACCCTGCAGGCTCAGAACCAACTCAGGGAATTAAAATGTGCCGCACACACCATAACACAGATTTGTGCAATATGCACATTAAATGGCCCATATAAGGCAGACTGAACAAAGACAAACATATATTTTAACATGCTTAATTATAAACTAAAGATTGGAACTGTGATTGGATAATTGAAGTCAGATGGACACCACCAAGCCTCAATTATTTGCTATTATTTGATAATTCTTGCCAGCCTTCCTTCGGTACAACTACTGATCTAGCAACTCTACCATCAGCAGCCTGCTGTTAGTGGGGCAATAATATGGTGACATAAACTGACCCTGTTTAGACCTTGCCATTTTCTTTTCCCTGTGAAAAAGCATTTGCCACCTTCCTGGTTTTTTATTTATTACATCTTTGTCACACTTAAATGACTCAGCTCATTAAATTTTTATGTTCCACAAAGATAACCAGAGTAAATCCAAAATGCAGTTTTCCTATGATGATTTCAATTATTAAGGAACAAAGCTGTCCAAACCTGCCTGATCCTATGTGAAAAAGTAATTTCCACTCCCTTGCTAAATCGTGAATGAACTGTGATTAACCACATTTTTTGGAAAGCTGAGTTCAATTTCGCATGCCATACTCAGGCCTGATTACTGCCAGACATGATGAACCAATAAATTACTTAAATAGAAGCTGCCTGACACAGTGAAGAATGCTAAAAGATCTCACACAGAAAAACATCATGCTGCAATCTACAGAAATTCAAGAACAAATGAGAAGCAAAGTAACTGAGTACAGCAATTGCTTCAAAGACATTTCTAGGGCTTTGGGACTCTAGCAAACCATGGTTAAAGCCATTATCCACAAATGGAAAAAAGATAGAACAGTCGTAAACCTTCGCAGGACTGACCGGCCTACCAAAATTACTCAAAGAGCACAATGCCGACTCATCCAGGAGGCCACAAAAGAACCCAGAACAGCATCTAAAGAATTGAAGGACTCACTTGCCTCAGTTGAGGTCAGTGTTCATGATTAAACAATAAGAAAGAGACTGGGCAAAACTCACATTTCCCAAAAACATTGTGATTATCCCCATTTTTGGACAAATAGTCTGTGGACAGATGCGACAAAAGTTGAACTTTTTGGAAGGTGTGCGTCCCGTTACATCTGGCCTAAAACTAGCACAGCATTTCATAAAAAGAACATCAATAGTCAAACATAGTGGCGGTAGTGTGATGGTCTAGGGTTGCTTTGCTGCTTCAGGACCTTGCCATAAATGATGGAACCATGACTTTTGTGCTCAGAAAATCAGAAAGGATTATGTCCATCTATCAGTTTGTGACTTCAAGCTCAAGTGCACTTATATAGTTTTATACAGCAGGACAATGATCCAAAACACACCAGCAAGTCCACCCCTGAATGGCTCAAAAGAAACAAAATTTTAGTTTTGGAGTAGCTGAGTCAAAGTCAGGTTTGGGCAGCTTTTTTTTCCATAATAAAAATATAAATATTTACTTTGGTTATTTTTGTGAAATAATAAAATTAGTTTGACTCATTTAAATTGAATCATCTAAGTGTGACAAATATGCAAAATAATCTGTTTTCTTTTTCATAGCACTATATTTCTCAAATTAAGGGCAAGTGCTCTGTCGATCCTCCAACTGAACCTAGAGTTGGCAAAACACCGAATTGCTGACAGCTCCATAAGTTGTCCCAGAACTGCCCTTGTGTCTTTGGCCTACACAGAAAAAGCTAGAGGAAAAACACTTCTGCAAGGATCAATAAAGTCCCATATTTATTGCTTTACATGAGAACTGACGCTAAACTGCCAAAAGCTGTCAAAATGACTGTTTACAGTCAGTAATCCATCAATTACAGTCAGTGTAATACATGAGACTGAAGGAAAGTACCTAAAAAGGAAGTTTCCCAATATGTTCCCCAAACATTCCTCAACACTAATAATGATGTTCAGCATTTTCCATAGATATTTCCTAACTGGAAAACTGGCTAACAAACCCTGGTAAGAGTATTACATGGACAGGGTGTCTACATCCTAATACAAATCTCTCAGTCAATATAAAGGCATTGGTCATGTAGTATTTGCAGAGGATTACTAATGTAAGCTTCAACCTAGCTGAAGCACCGATTCAGTGAGGTTAACCAAATGAAGACAAAAGCGCCAATAATAGTAGTTATTAATAGCAGAAAAGTGAAATGGATTTTAAAGGAATCAATAAAAAAGTTAAAGAAATTATCCCGTAACCTCATTAAAGCATACTGCAGGTTTAAAATGTGTCTGTCTTGTTCACAAAAAACAGTTTAATTCAAGTGTGTACTTTATGCAGGCAACATGATGTCTCTGCATGACAAACAGACAACAGGCTAACTGCAGCAGTCTAGAATAGAGAAAACAAGCCTTGGATTTCATGATATTATGACCACAAAACAAACTCTATTTTGGGTCCATTACAGTTCAACCCTATTGTGCATCAACAAGACCATATACTTTGATTCAATCAGACATTACCCAAGCTCCTATTACAGAGCTCATTGCATCGTTTACATGGTGGAACGGTCCATAAGTAGCTCTAAATGCTCTTCATTTGATTGGATTTCACATTATGGACATCAGAGCAGAAACACACTGTTGTCCCCTGACTACTCTAATAGACTGTTGAGTGAGGCAGTCCATTTGTTTGTGTTTGTTTACCAATCTAGACCCTGAAAAAATACAAAGTAGCATAAACAGACAGTGGGAGCATTGTTTAAGATGGGTGAAAATGGAGATTCAAAAGCTTGGAAGATGGGTCGATTGCACAGCAACAAACTGTTACATTTCCTCGTGATTTGTCTCTTTGGCTGCCAAAAGAAGCTGTTGCTGTCACTTACAGTAAAAACACATGTCAGTGAATGAACTGAAAGCATCTAGTCAACTAAAAGAATCTAATTTAATAAGCTTTACACATTTTCTTCACTTAGTCACGATTAGCTGTATTTCTTTGACCAGTAGGAGACCTAAATAAATTGGCACAGGGCCTAAAATCCCATCTTTGATAACAACACATCTGTAAAATAAATAAATAAATGTCTTGGCAGTTATATAAACCCCAAGCAAACATATAAGTCCTATTTGCATACAAATCGAGGACTTTTTTATAAAATACAATGATATGTCTATGATTTGCTAATTAGCTTGAAACTTTTTTTACCTGGCAAAAGTACAAAGAAAAGCCATTCATTGTTTTCACTGACCAACTTAAATGTATTTTGTAAAAATACAGCCAGTAAATTTAGTTTGATGCCTGCAAAACAGTGCAAAAAGCTGAGGCAGAGATGTGAGGCATGTTGCATCAACTTTACTAATTATTGCAGTTTTGTAAGGGGAGTATTTGTAAGATTTCAGCTGCTCCACAGTTTGTGGTTGCTATTGTCTGATTGTCCTTGTGATGATGTGCCATACATTATCAATAGGAGGCATGTCTAGAATGCATGCAGTGTGCAAGCACACACATTTAGTGTCTGTGAAGCCACACTGCTAGCACACACAGATGCTAGTTTTTAATTGCATCTTACTAAAAGTCCAAACTCTCCAGGAAGTGGGCTTTGTACAATCCAAGAAAGACATAGAGCCCCGTGGAAAATAAACAGTGTAGATGCCAGTATTTTTGTTGTCGCAAAAGTAATGACATTGAAGAAAATTAGGTTTTAGACTGATGAAACTTAAAATTAACAGCTTTGAATGTTCAGAACGCATTGTATTGCAGTGACCTTTATGACCAGTGTAGAGAGTACACAAAGCTAGCCCTCTGACCTAGCAGATAAGTGCTTTGATGTATAATAGTCCATAATTACTTTTCTATCTGTAAAATCCACTCATAAGAGCGAATATTGATAGAAGCCAGGCCATTACTGAAATGGAACAATACCTTAAGGTCACTACATCAAGTGGTGATGATGTCTTTATAGTCCTGTCTCCCTGATAATTTTTGGTTTCTTCCAGAAAATGGATGGGGCACAAACTCAAAGGATAATTGTAGAGGACTTTCTCTGCTTGACTCCTTTTTTTTAGTTTACACACAGTTTATCCAGGAGGGTTTTCTGTATCTTTAACACCAAGTATCAGCAATGTTTTTTGGCCACAGGGTGCTTAAAAACGGGATCCTATTCGGAGTTGCACACTACTGCATGCTTGTTCTAATTTCTTCTCATCATTGCCATTATTCTGTCTAAACAATGAGGGATTTTCATCTATCAAACTGTTAACCATATCCACTGTGATGTCAAGCCAAAGACACCTTGGCCTCGAGGAGTGTAAACAGACAAAGAATCCTGGAGACAATGGTGGCACAGAATAAAATGAAAGCCATGAGCTGTTATTTCTTTTCTTTTCTGTCTCTTGCTCTCTTGGTCATTTTTAAAATAAATTCTTGGTTCACTATTGTGATGTTGCCATGACTGAGGTTATGTTTGTGTGTTAGTGTCTATGAGGACACATTTAATTCCATTGTCATATGCTTCTCTGCTTACTGCAGTGCACTAAATAAATGTTCCTGGATAAACATAAAAGTAATTTGAATATATGTATATTTGTATACAACAGTCAGTCACAACATTAATGCTGTTTGATGTGACAATGAGAGAATTTTCATGCCGGCCATGACCCACAAGAGCCAGAACACACAATGCATCGCAGCTTGCCAGTTATGAGGCTGCATGGCCGATGATTTGTCGGAGTGCCCATGCTGACCCCTCTCCATAACAACACTGAAACTGAGGGGTATTAATGTTGTGGCTGATCATGTACTTTTCAAGGAAGTAAGTTGGAGTTGCATGCAAACTTTATGTCACAGTCAAGATCATAGTTTTCATATTGTGAATTCTAAACCCCTTTATGGATTAAAACCCTTTGTTCTCCCACACACTCTTACTGAGGCTGCAATTTTCATTAGCTAACAACGTTTCGGTCTCATAAACCCTCATCGGCTATCACTCATTCATTAAATAAATTGATACCATAAAGGTTATTTACTAAAATAAACACAGACAGCTTTTGTTGATGATGTTAATGAACATTTATAAAGCCTTACGTTCAAATTAGGATCCGAGGTGTATAGTTTGGTTCCCAAGCTGGAAAACCTGTGGTCTCTTTCCTTCTGAAGTTCCTCAATGGTCTGAACCAGCACCTGGTTCTGGTCTGCAAAGTCATTCACATAAGACCGCAGGAAATCCACTTTCTTCTGAAAGAATAGCAGCACAGCAGGATAAAACTGTGGTTTAATTCTTGTGTTTTAATAAGCTGACAGCAGAACTAAGCTGTTCTCTTTCTTCACAAACAGTTTTATTTTATTGAGTCAAATTAAATGATGAAATGATTTCTTTTTTAATTTATTTTATATACATAACTACTTTGGATCAGTTTCATATGCTAATTGCATTTCTATCATCATAATACAGAGAAAACATAATCTGTACAGTGTGCACAAAATCCCGTCATGGTAATATTATCCTCTACCATTACAGCATGTCTTTATGTTGTTTTAAGGTAAGTACAATACATGGTTATGGTTAGAGAAAGATGATTTTACAATAATAAATATGCAATTTTGGCAGTGAGGAATGACGTATGTGAAGGGACACAAACCCCCAAACACAGTCAAGCAATATGCACTTGCAAGTAGTAAGTGAACTACTTACAATTTCATGGTTTCCTATGCATGGTACTATAATAATTTAACCTTAGTTTCATCAGTCCAAAAAAAAAATTCCCAGTAGCACAACGGAGTGTCAGGGTGGTATTTTGCAAATGTCAGGTGTGCTGCAAAGTTTTCTTTTTTTGGAGAGAACACACAGCACCACATGTGGGGTAGAAAGGGATCTGTGAACCGACATTTTCACTTGCTTTATCCATATCAATTTGTATGTTTAATGGCTGTGTTCAATAAAGACACGAGAGATCATGACTGTGTTTTATCAGCTTAAAAATATTTTGCTTGTTGATATTTGTTGGTGAAACTTTGGTAAAAATCACATCATACCTCTTTTTTTTCTTTCTAATATATTTACAGATATTTACAACCAGTAGTATAAACCACTGGTTTTAGCCTTTATATTCATGAGGTACTAAAATGGAAATCTTTGACTTACTTTTCAAAACATCTATGTAAAAGCTCAACCCGCTAGACAACGAGGTCAGATACTCCTTGCTTTCATACTACAGCCCACCTAGAAATCACAATAGATGAATTCTGAACTGTATTATTAGAAATAAATACTTCATGTGCAGACTACAGCAGGTTGTTGATCAGAAGTTAGGGCGGGCTCATTAGGATCTCAGAAGGATGTTATTCAGTGTTGCTACTTTGTGTATGGAAGAAGGTTTGAAACCTTTTATTATTTACAAAAATGGTAAACATGCTTCACAACTGACATATTAATTCCTTATTTTCAGTCAGTCTTTTATCTACGCTAAAAAAACATTATGTGCATTTGTTCCTTCAAGGGACTGAACAGTTAGCCAGATAACCTACATGTACAATGATTCCAGCTCCGATAAAAGTGTGTGTCACTGAAGTATAGAATTATTTTGCCTTAGAGGAGCAACTGTACATCTGTGTTCATAAATGTTTGTCCCCTCCAGCCAAAAAAGTCAACAAGCAGTTTGTACCTTCCCCGATGCATAATATAACCATGATATTTAGCTTCAGGGAGAGTAACTTTGCAAAGATGTTGAATGTGAAATTGTCAGATATAACATTTTAGGCTTGTATTTTAAGGTGTGGACCAAAATGCTGCAATTATATAAAGCAGGATAATGAGTTAAATCCTAGCTTAGTGATAATGACTGCCCTAAAACCAAAAAATATGCGTATGAATTATTTTATTGGAAGTGTTTTAATATGTTAAGAAACATCATGAAATTAGAATGGGTTCACAGACAAATGGGCACTGTGTTTTCAATGGACAAGCTTTATGATTAACTGTCCACATCAACCTTTAGGACTTCTGGGTTCTAAGCACATAACCTTGTTAAGCAGGTCCTCGACTGGGGCCGGCTGACCGAAACCCATCTCTGAAACCTTGTTACACTTGCTTTGATGCACAGCCCAGCTCACACAGGCTACATTCTGTACCTAAATGATGTCACATGACAATCCTGATGATTAGAAACCTCTCTTTTTTAAATATGAGTGTGGATCTGTGTTCCTGATCTCTGCTGCTCAGATGGAAACATAATGCAATTTCCCACCTGTTACAAGTGCTGCGGCTTTATGAAAGCACCCTTGTGCTTCCTCCTGTCATTTGTCTGACAAGACAGAGGTCATCTTTTGATGGCCAAGTCATGGTGGACAGGATGCTCTTTGATTTGTATTGGTTAGATGATAACCTAATGACAATAGAGGTCAACAGAAAACTACACTTCCTGACTTTGGGCCTGAATGGGGTCCACAGTAATGTTTACTGTATATTAAAAACATAATTTATGCTGTTGAGTGAACCCATAAATACAATCCATGATCCAAAAGCCTGGAGGGATACCTGAAAAGGCCAGAGAGAGAGTCCCCAGTAAAACTAGGGATTTAATTTCCATGTTAATTTAATCACGGCAGCAATATCACTAGGAGCTCAATATTTGATGACATGTAACTCACTCCACTGTGTCCACTAAAAATGGGCACAAACAAAAACTACTGAGCACAAAATATCTCATGCTAAAGATATTGAGTTCTTTAAAGAGAATATACACCCAGAGAAGTGTCTCTCCTATATCTGCCACAGCATCTGTGGCATTTTACTACATCAGTAAGAATACGTACCACTATGACAAACCACACTACTCTCCTAATGGCACTGGTGTGACTTGAACCCACAGCTCTAAAGAGACTGGAGCCTAAACATTACCATCAGTATATACTGTCCACTCTACCAGTCAAAGGTTTGGCCATACTCACTCATTAATATTTCCTTTCTACATTGTAGAGTAATACCAAGCTTCAATTGATAGCAGAAAATGTTATTGTAAAGAATAAAGAATTTATTGTAAATATGTTTCATTTCATATTGTTCATAGTAGCCACCTCAGCTTTCTCTCAACCAGTTTTATAACTTGGCCTCCAGCAGTGGTACCAGTGGTAGCTGTGTTGGCTTGGCTCCATACACTGCCAACATTGCCACCAGCAAAGCACAACATCACGTTTCCTCCTGTTTCTCTGCATCTCCTACTTGAGTGACTTGATTAAGCAGATAAAACCATTAAACTTAAATATGGACTCATCAGCAGATGTCCACTGGCACCGTCCATTGCTTGTGCAGAACCAAGTCGTCTTCCTGCTTTGGAGAAATTATCAAATGTATTTTGCTTATCTTAACATGATTCTGTATACCACATAATCCCATATATTTCATAGTTTTCATATCTTTAGTATTACTGTCTAATGTAGAAAAAAACTGAAGGAGAAGCCAAACATCTCACTGGTACTTTACCAATAACATCCGGATGAAGATATACTCACTTGCAGTAGTCCCTCTGTGGTAACAGCGGGGTCCAGCTCCAGACATCTTAACCTCTGCTCGTACAGTCCCTTCAACTCCTTTAGAAGATGTTTAATGCTGTTGGTTGTCCCAGAATCGTAGATGGCGTCTGTCAGCTTTAGCTCTTCAGAGATAGGGGGCAGGTTCAAAGTAGAACTTCCCCACATCTTCGACTTCTCCTCTGACTGCGGTGTTGTCTTTTGGCTCACGGTTGTGCTGGTTTCCTGCATTGCGATTAATCTACCTAATGTTTATGTGTATGAAGCAGACCGTACACACTAACCACCACAGCTAATCACTGCTTTGCACAACTTTATAGTTCACATTATTAGACTATTAACTACAGCGCTATCTGCAAATGAATGTCTGGCGTCATGTGTGCATGTAAGACATTATCTGTGGTACTTTACGTAACTTCACCAAAACTCGGTCGCTATGAGCCGTAACTACAACGGTGGACCGAGAATAAATCATTTCCAGACAGTCTGACGTTTCCACTGCAGTTTGCCGCTGCGTTGGCGCTGCCTGATCTGATTGGCTAATTTTGACCACGGGTATCGTAATTGTGACGTTACAGCACATGACTGGTGATTTTTCTTTAAGGGGCGGGTTAAACCTGTGCAATACGGAAGTATAGGTTGTTGTATGTTATTGAGTTCGCCTTGCTCTAAAATGGGTACGTATGTATTCGTTGCGTTGTTTAGACCATACTAAAATGAGTTTGTTTATTTTCATGCCTTTGTGCTTCCACATGAAGCTCAAATACGGCACTTCCGAGGTCCGTGCGCTAACATTACCACCTGTGTTGCTGCTTGTCGTCAGGCTTCTGCTCAGTTTTTCCTGCATGTCTGTCGATGTGTGTAGCCCATACAGTTCGAATGAGCAGCTATTGTGAATTAATATTCATTATGAATCACGTCCTTCTGCAGTTAACAGTTGCAACTTTGGGCACTCTTAGTACTCTTGTGATTCCTTGTTCTGCTGCTCCGTACATTGGTTCTATTATTCCCCTAAATAATCAGCGCCGCAGATCAAAACCTTCCACATTGAGATTCAAGGCAAAGTTGATCTTATTGATTTTCTAGAGACTACTCACTTCATTTCTCCCATGCCAATCATCACTCCTCTACCCTTATCTGCCTCATGGTTATATTTCTCTTCTCCAATGGCTTTGACTGCACTGCTCACGCACACTCTGCCAAAAACCTAATCCCCGCTGTGATTATCACATAATGCTCTTGCCTTATTATCAAAATGGAGCACATTTGGATTATATTTGTTGTTGAAGACTGATGTGCACGAGCTAGAAAGATTAAGAGACAATATCATATTGAAAAGAATGTAGTCTAGCTGACTTAGATTGAGGTTTAGGAGCATGCCTGTGGAGCACTGAACACTTATTGTAATGAGTGTGTGTTTAAGGGAGTCACTGAAGTTAAATAAAGACTGTGATCTCACTCTGGGATCCTGAGGTCATTTTACTGTTTCCAGATTAAGGCAAGCAATAAAGGCAGTGGGGTTGTCTTTACATTTATTGTAAAATTATTCCACTCTAGATAATTTGTATTAATAGTTTTAGTCACATAAATCAGCAAAACTATATATATAAAACTATGTAAATTATAGTTTACTATATATAACTATATATATATATACATCAGCATCTAGAGATGGTGTTTCATGAAGGATATTGTTTAAAAATATTTGTGTCATTTAAAATGATAAGGAAGAACAGGTATAAATGTATAAATATGTGTGTTATAGATGGGTAATGGAAGAAACTTTCTGAACATACAGTTTGTTTGTGATGTCTTGTGAGTCTTCTGCCCAGGGACTGCAGATAGAAATTAGCTATGAGCTTAATTTGGTCCAATGCATCTCTTCTCGCTGTATGATATTAAGCTTTTTGTCCCTGATAAATAAACATTTTAATAGTAATAATAATAATAAAGAATACACCGTAGGCCTAATAAGCCTGCTCAGTCATCTGTTAATGTACTATGTATTATGTCAGCATTTAAACACTGCTAGCAGTCACATTATTTTTTTGTTTTGGAGGAAACTAGTGCTTTAAACCAAATTTAGATTAAACCATAGTTAATGTAGTTAACGTGTCATCAGGGCTACAATTTATAGCAGTAGCAGCAATCTGTTATCCAAAACTGACAAACCGATACCACAAATTAGTGATTCCTAAAAGTGGTGCCAGTTGGTTTGACGGTTGAGAAACCCTTCAATCTGTCATCCTGCAGTAGCCTCCACATTTTCATTGATTTTACAGGAGATTAAAAAAAAGAATTTTCCACTCCCACACACATTTTAATTGCTGCACAGATTTAAAAAACAGACCAAATGGTTTCTGTTTTATTATCACCTTGTTCCCATTGCATTAAAAGAAGCTTAGAAATGTGCTGATAAAATATTCCACAGGATAACGCATTTTATTTGCATGAGGTGAGGCCCTGGTGCTTTCTCTGACTGGGAAAGACACAATTTTAGTTATTTCATTTATTAGTTCTCCTTTTTCTTCCGCATTCATTCTCTCTGCCATCTAAATGTTTCATGACTTTTTAAGTTGTTTTTCTGCAAACCCCTGTACTTATTACTCATACAGCCTTAGCAAATGTGACCCTTGTACTCATGAAATCAATTAATTCTCTTAAATAATTTACCTCCTGTGCAAACCAGATTGGGCAGAGCGCTTTTTTGTGTGTCAGACGTGCTCCTCTCATATGCAATTTTTTTTTAGTTTTCTATTTTTTATTTTTATTTTTATTTTTTTTTTGTCCAGAGTAACTTAGCCCTCACCCCATGGCTCTTAGGAGTCTTGGGTGATTAAAGAGAGAGAATCTT
>OMLM01001861.1:49258-63537 GCA_900302695.1 Helostoma temminkii | reverse complement strand
GATTTTTTTTTTTTTTTTTTTTTTTTTTTTTTTTTTTTTTTTTTTTTTTTTTTTTTTGTCCAGAGTAACTTAGCCCTCACCCCATGGCTCTTAGGAGTCTTGGGTGATTAAAGAGAGAGAATCTTGAAGCATTAGTGGGTAACACACACATACACATATAAAGCCTAAAGACCCCTATGTGCATCTGCACACATTCATTTTTCATGAAACAGACTCATAACAATTAGTCTGGTTACCGCCTGGGTAATCTTTGTGTCCCTATAATGCCTGTGGTCTGCTGTATGACATCACTCTCTAGAAGTTCTAAATCTGACATTCCCATCCGTTTTCATAGTGAGGACATTAGCAGGCCTTGGCTAATAAGCCCGCACTCATTCCTGGCAAAAGAAGGGCAATAAAGTGAGAGAGTGGAGAGATTTAAAAGAAAACGAGACTGGAGTGCTCAGTGAAATAGGTTTTATTCAGCAGAGCTTTTACACAAATTAATTTACATGAGCAAGAGAATAAAATGAAAAGTTGTAATCCAGCATGCTTTGCCAATACATAGCCTATTTCTCGTTACAGTCAATAAAGACCCAGGTGAATGCTTATGCATGCTAACGCAGCTGAGGAGTTTGAGGTCTACAACATGGCAACTAATTGAGACTTTTGGCCACATAACTTCCAAATGGCATGGAAAGATACCCTTGTGACTGGCTTGAGAGTAAGTGACTCTACTGCTTAAAAAAAAAGGGGGAGAAAATTTTCCTGTAGAACTTCACCTTCCCAGCATCCTCCAGCCAAAAGTCTCTTGGCCTAAGTACCCTCATCCCCCTCCCTGCAGACATCAAACACAAGGTCAAAAAGGAAGTGCAGCCTTTCCACTGTCTATTGGCTCTGCCCTGGATTCCCAGCTCAGTATGACTGAGCAGTGTACGCTTCAGAAATGCCGCCCCCCTCTTTTATTGTGACTGTCAGTCTCAAGGTCAGCTCCTAGGGAGAGGGTTCTGCTTAACTGTTCTTCCCCTCCCTCATTTTCCCTTCTTAGCTACCCTTGCCCCCAGTTTTTTTGTTGTTGTTGTTTGTTTGTTTTATTTTTTGCTTCACAGTATCAGTAGTAGCTCAAACCTCTCAACTGGGGGTTTCGTGACGTGTTGTCTAGCATGTCTGTCTTTTTTGGCTGTCTCTTTGTCTGTCCTTTTTTTTTTTTTTTTTGTAGTTTCCACAGCACCCAGTGCAGCTTCGAGGCTTCAGTCTGATGCACAGTGCACTTTTGTTGCCTCATCTCTCCTTCCTCACACTGGTCATGGCCCCTTTTGCCTTGAAGCAAGTTGCAGTGTGTTCCCTGTTAGATTGGATATTGTTATTGTTGTTGTTGTTGTTGTGTGTAAGCTATGGCAGTCAGCCTTGAGTCAGTGTACTGTGTTTGTCTGAACAAGATGCACAGGCTAAGGGAACAAGAGGAGGAAAAAACTCTAATCCAACTGGACTCAAAATACCCTTTAATATTCGCGGAAAGATGTTTTTAAGCATTTTATACACCTCCTGATAGAAAAGCAAGACCCAAGACTTTCCACGTGATTTTCTGTTGCTTTTCAGTGAACTCCTGTAACCTGCCTTCTGAATCTGTTGGTTGTCAGTCGCCAACTCTCCAAGAGGGCATTTTTGTCTCTGAGTTGGTTGGTTGGCTGACCCATGAGAGAATTATCAAGTCAATATATTATGTGTGTGTGCGCGCCCGTGTATGAGAGCGAGAGAATACATAAGAGAAGGAGTCTGTGCGCTTGTATCTCTGTGTACTTTGTGTGGGCAAATGCTGCTGTCTGTACACACACCATGTCAGTACTCTGTAAACACTGGCATTGACTGTGACTTTTGACTATTACATAAGGAACATGGATTTTCAGCTGTCCACGTTAAAAGCCCTGTAAATTCAAATGCTTAATTTGTATAGGCAGCCCAGCATTGACTGAAGTGTCTGCTTGTTATATATTTGGCAAGTGCTGCAAGTCTGAAGGGAAGCTGTCAATAGCAATCCCAGCTATTGATATGGCAGTGGGCAGGAGATGTTACTTGGCCCCCGACTCCGGCATCCCTCTGATCCCTCTACATCATAATTACATTAATATTGACAGACTCTTGACAATAGTCACATTACTATTGATAGGTGGCTGTCAATACCGTGTTTTCCCAAATAAAACATATTCATTCATAACTTGTAAACTGCTCGATAAAGGCTTTGAAAAGAATATTGGACCCGGCCGGGGTTACTCTCCCGAGAGGACTGCTAGTTTGAATGTGTGTGTGTGTTTGTCTTTCTATGTTAACAAAGTTTTCTTTTATACCATCACTGTGAGGACATTTTGGTCACACCTCACAATTTGAAATGACTTTTTTTGACTTGGTTTTAGGTTTAAGGGTTGAATTAGGTTTAGGGAAGGGTAAGAATTTGAATTAGACATTTAGTTGTGATTGTAATAGTTATGTCAGTAAGTGCCCTCACATCTATTGAAAGAGAAAAACGTGTGCGCTATGGACTGATTAACTTAGCACCGTATTAGTCTCTGCAAAGATCAAGGCTACTCTTGACATATATAGTCACACACACACACGTGCACAGGAAAGTAATCTGCACATTTTCTCCCATGAAGGGAAAAACTTTCAGATTAAGCTAAACAAATGGAGTCTGTTTATTGGTTAGCATATGCATTCAGGCTGCTTCTCTCTTTTTTTTTTCTTTCTTTCTTTAATCCAAACTCTACTTCTATCACAGGTTCTAGTCACTAAACATGGCAGCATTTCAGCTGAACTCAATGAATTTGTCACACCTGCTTACTTCAGCATGAATTCAGTCTTTTTGCTAATTCTAACTTAGTTGGACGGTGTATCCTGGCTCTATTGAAACATCATGAATACACAGATGGTCCTGTGCACCGTAATAAACCCAAGCATTGCCGCTGCATATTAGAATGTTTTTTTTTACCTCCTCTGGAAATGTCTAAAGTGACCATGATCTCTCTCTCTTTCTGTCAAAACTGCCATATTTACCCAGCTGAAATCTCTTTTAAAGCCTTGTGACAAATCCTGTTGAGTGAGACACAAAAGCCACTGTCAAAAAAAACTCTCTCTTTCTCCCTCTCTGTCTCTCCCTCTCTCTCTCTCTCCCTCTCTCCCTCTCTCTCTCAGTGTGGCCCTCTTGCTCTGTCTTTCGTTGTGTTAGTTAGTCTTCCACTTCTTAAACGTTTCATTTGAGGAAAGGGCAGATAAAACTGGGGGAACCGTGAGTAGTTTGGAATCATGTGCAGCGCAAAATAGCCCAGACATCACAATGGTGAGATCCCATATGGAGTCGACTACAGGGGGAGGGAAATTGTTCCACATTTGGCAGATGTTTATGGTGTACCAGAGACTGTGCCGTTAGCCTAATCCCTAGTGATGTGATTTGTACACACACTCCTATCTCCAGGGGGAGCAGGCACCAGGAGCCCCTGGGCTTTGCCTCCTGTGTATTTGAGTGTATGCATACATGTCTTTCTATGGTTGTGTGGACACATTTTAGTCCGAAACCCTCACTGTGGGGACATTTTGGCCAGTTGCCACAACTTCAAAGGGCTTTTTGGACTTGGACTTGGTTTTAGGGTTGAGTTTAGAATTGGGATCACATTTAGTTGTGCATTATTTTAATATGTGCCCTCAAAACTATAGTAAGTTCAACGTGTGTGTGCGTGTGTGTGTGTGTGCTGTATTGTGTGTGTGTTTATGCACTGGGGAGAGTAGTCAAAGATCCCCTGCTCTTCTGGCTTGCTCAACTCAAAGGCAGCATTAAGGACGGGTCTTACATGTGAAAAGTGATTTCCGTTCCTATGTATAAAGAAAAAATAACCTTCATAACAGGATAGGCTTCACCTCCAGGGCCTCATTTCTCCTAATAACCAAGCTGTCCTTTAATAGCCTCTGCATGCATTTGGTTCATGTTATTGCAAGGTTTTGGAAGAAAACCTGGATTTTGTTCTTGCTGTTTTGGCCACCATTGGGATTTTACTTTCTTTGTTTAGAACTGATCAGTTATATGGCTACATCATACACTTTAGCAGAAAGCTGTGCATATATTATAAAGCTGGTGAATACAGTATCATAACAGAGAAATGGTGGCCCAAACCAAACTGGAATAAAATCCTGGTTGTAAAACAGTTGGTTGGTTGTCTTAACCAATTTGTCTCTGTGTATAAACTTTAAAATTTTTTAACAACATATGTTCTTGTTGTTCATATTTCTTTTCCAGCAGGTTTTGAAAGCAAGAACAATCCCAAAAGTACAGCTGGAAGTTCTGGTCCAGAAACCAATGTTGACCCAAAGACCCCAGTATTGCGCATCAATCAGCTGGATGCCCTTGAGCTAGACTCAGCCCTTGAGCAGCTTGTATGGACCCAATTCTCCCACTGCTTCCAGAACTGTCGTCCAGGTCTGCTCACCCCTATCGAGCCTGAACTAAAGGCTCTGCTACGGCTGCTCCTATGGAGGTTCACGCTGTATTCCAGTAGTGCCACTGTAGGCCAGTCTTTAATGAGCCTGTGTTACCACAACACCCTTTCCTCATCTCCCCGTTACAGACCTCTGTCTCGCAGGCAGAAGTTGGGTTTAGCCTTGCTAACAGCAGGCCCGCGCTGGCTCCAGGAGCGTTCCCACAGTCTGCTGCTGTGCTTGGGTTTGAATGCAGGAGGGCATTTGTCTGAAAGAGACTGTGGTTTGCTCCAGCAGGGTCTCCGCAGTTGCCTGACCTTTGTTTCTACTATTGCCCAACTAGCAAGTCTCATCAATTTCCTTGTCTTCTTGCGGAGAGGTCAGCACCCTGTCCTGGCTGAAAGAATCGTGGGTGCTCGAGCAGTTTTCACCAAATCCAACGTGGTCAGGGACATAACCTACCAGTACATGAACCGGGAGCTGTTGTGGCATGGCTTTGCTGAGTTCCTCATCTTCCTTTTACCACTGATAAATACAAGAAGTCTGAAAGCAACGGTGTATGCGATTGTTTTTGGGGGAGAACATGTTGAGGGGGAGGGAGAAGGGCAAGGAGTGTGGACAGAATGTGGACTGTGCAGAGAGTGGCCAACTATGCCTCACACAGTGGGTTGCCAACATGTTTTCTGCTACTACTGCATCAAAAGCCACAGCCTTGCAGATGCTTGCTTCACCTGTCCCAGATGTGGTGCAGAGGCAGGGCAGCCTGTGCCAGTCAAGCTGGAGGTGGAGATGATCGAAAGGAGATGATGAAGAAGAACCTTTACAGGGACTTGGTGAAATTAAAATGAAACTTTATAATAAAAAAATCTAAATTTATAACTGCATTTTTACAAATTGAATACACATACACTGAACAGGCTCAGGACTGATTTAAAAAAAAAACAAAAAAAAACAAAATTCTCTCTCTCATTCATATATATATATATTCATATATATAGATATATATCCAGTTTATGACTGGACTTAAGCCTTTATGATGTCTGTCTTTTTGGCACACACATCGACCTGCTATGTTTAATGTATGTGTGCATATATTGACAATGCTCTGCCCCTTTCGTTTCTCCAGCTGGACTTTGGACAGAACTATTTGTCTTTAGTGCACTGGACAGACTGCAGAGAACCACACAGAGCATATATTTGATGAGTGAACGTGTTGATTTATGCTCCAAATTGGCTCTGTGTTAGTGCGTGTGTGTGTTTGTTGAAATGGGAATATTTGTTCTGATGAAAAATGCAGAAAGTCAGCTGAATAAATAATGGGAGGAATTTCTGATGCCTCTCATCATGGCCAAATTAGCATTTGTTGTGTATTTTGTGCCTAAATTGTATTTCAACATCATTAAAATTGATAGAGTGCTACCTCTTGGGTGTTTATTTAGTTAAATGGAGGAGAGAGATGAGGGAAAGTTATAACAATCAGCACACTTCTCTCTAGACAGGCCTGGTCGTTCTAACTCCCATTATCCGTTTTCACAGCACCCCAACATGCTCAAGATCAAGGGTGCAGCCAGGGGCTTGGATTGACTCACACACACACGCACACTTGACAGCCAGCCTCTCGTTTCCCTTGGCCTTTCTCTCTTTTGCTGCCTTTCCATCTCTCTCCCTCTGTAATCTCTAGGGCCCTCGCCCTTATAAGACTGTAGTAAACTGTACCAAAACCCTGGCAGTCGTCTCCTTCCTCGCAGGCGAATTACTCTCTAATCCCTGTAATGAGTCCAAAGATGCTTATTTATGCTGGAGTTAACCTCCACCAGTGAGCCCAGCCCCGGGCCAAACGCACCCCAGCTGAGTGAAGCCTTTCCTGTGCTGACAACAGAGGAGTGAGGTGAGGTGGGGGCTACCTCCCACCTCTCCTTCCCTCCCCCTCCAACCCTCTCCTGCTCTGATCAGTAGGGCTTAATTGCTGATTGCTGAGACAATCAATCGGAACTGCAGGCGTGATAGAAAGCCTATTGCGCAGAGCTGGTCTCAGATCTACTGGCTCAGAAAAACACACACATTTGCACTCAGATGAGGTTTCTGTTTCTGTTGAGCTGAGCAGATAATGTATGAAATATTTGTCCTCGTGAAGTGCATGAATGCCCTGAAGAATACTGGGTAGGTGAACTGGCAGGGCTGATCTTTAATTATTAATGTAACTGACCAATGTGATCTTGATTTCTCAGAGAATTTTTGCAGGTCTATATATGTGCTAAAATATATGTTCTTGATGGTAAAGCATATATAGAAGTACTGAAGTAGCCTCTTGAGGTTGGGGTTATGATTAGATGATGACCAGTTTGACAGAATGTAAAAACGTTGTGAATATTCGGAGGACCTCTCTCACATTAAGGACATTTTGACTAATGAATCCTATGGCAATGCATATAAAGCCAGACACTAGAAAGACTGATTGTCAATATTTTATGCGCTACATTACATTAATGTACTGGTGAGAATAAGGATGCATATATGATCAACCTTAATGCCTCTGGGACATGTCATTGTCTTAACATACAGACAGAATTACAATCCAAACCTTTTTGCAGATATTACTCTACAACTCTAATTGAAGTCCCCAATCCCCAGGAAAGAGAAAAGATAAAGAAGAAACAGTACATTAAACTCTATTAATTGAGTTAGGCCATGGATTGAATTAGTTGGAAGTTGGAACGGGGCTCTGGACTTAAGGAAGCTGGGGCTCCGTTAAGCCTATCTGTCTTTGGATCTTTTCTAATTCACAGGCTCCGTGTGGAGAAGAAAAAGAGGAAGAAGCCCACGTTCCCAGCGGCTATGCAAAGCAATCTGCACATTCACACGCAGCCATTTAGGGAGCAAATTGGCCCTGTGCCCCCTCTGACGAAGGTTTTAAGAGAAAGGGAATCAGGGCGTTGAATCCCTAACTAGATCTCCTTCTTTGATGAGCCTCTTTATCCGCCTGTCCCTCATCTCCATTTCTTTGATGTGAGGCATTGATTTTCCTGATTAAATAGTTTTTAAAGTAAAAAGCCTCTTCTAACACTAGGTACTTTACTGTACCTATTGTAGGTTCGTTTGTGTGAATGCT
Source organism: Helostoma temminkii (assembly GCA_900302695.1). NCBI lineage: Eukaryota > Metazoa > Chordata > Actinopteri > Anabantiformes > Helostomatidae > Helostoma > Helostoma temminkii. The sequence goes on along the minus strand of OMLM01001861.1, from coordinate 55,988 downwards.
TGTTGAATGGTCCATCTGTGGTATTTTTTAATTGGAACAGAGCCCTTGGCTTGCAGATATTAATAAGGATAGTGCAACTCTGTGATTTATACATGCATATTTTTGTCTGAGAAAGAATGTTATCATTTAAGCTTATGCCTGGCTTTTATCTCTTCATTTAAAATGCCTAGAAGGACTACGAAAGCCCTATGCATCACTAATGAAATTAAGTTTGTATAAACACCTGCCCTTTTTCACTTCACTGAAGTTCCATCTCTCATCCTGCTCCTCATAGTGCTTTTACCTAAAAGGCAATAGGTAAGGGAATTATCTCTCTCTTGTAATGGGAGATATTTCTGACAACTCCAACAACACTTTCAAAGAGTGAATGACATTATTTTCATGCCAAGAAAAGACGAAACAAAGAATGCACCATTTATTTGTTGACACCTCTGAGGAGATTTGACACCTGTATATTTTTTCATGTGGCATGTCCAACATGTCAATAAGAGTTACAAGTATCTCTCATATTTCATCTATTCAATAAGAGACATGCCAAACATAAAACACCAACATTCCTCCAAGGTAGAGAAATCCTATGTGTGCTTGAGTTCAGGGCTAGCTGCTGCAGGTACCTGTGTTATGAGAGTTCTTTCAACACCTGCCGGGCTTTGGATACCACCGGGCCCAATTATCTTAGTCTGCCTCCTCTTCTTAACCACCTCTTCAGTCTAACAGGTCAGGGGGACAATCAATCACACCTAAAATAAGGAAGTAATTTCCTGAGCTTTTATGGTGGTGTTGAGGTTTTGTCTTGTTGCATTTCACACCTTTAGAAAGACGGACGGCACTGTTTTGGGAATATATAGAATTTAGCCTTTTGTTTTTTGTTCTCAAGACTCAGGATAATTTGGTATTTATATGTTGTCTACAGTATATGTTCACCTCAATATGTGCAGTTTGGAAGAGCAAATACAAAGATCAAGTGAATGCACTAAAACGTTCTGTATCTGATGAAATACATCGATAAAGGTTCCACTGTATAACTTAAAAAAAGTTTCAGTGTGGGCTGTATCCTTCTCCACAAGAGAAACAAAGATATCCCTAAAGAAAGAGCATGTTTACAGTCAGAAATGTGGAGGTTAGAGTCACATAAGCTCAAATAAATAAACTTATACAGTATAACTTTTTAGCTATATTTACCGCTGTTATTTTTGTCAAGTGTCGTTCATACTGTTTTTAATCCACTTTTTGAATCTTCTACATACTCATTGATTTACTGCATGCATTATAAATCTGTCTGATCTTAACATCACATTGCATTTCTCCCCTGAAGCACGACCGAATGTGCTGTTTTTTCTAGATATTAAGAACAAAAATGAGTGCACTTTGACTAAACACTACATTGCAATGTTGTAAACTAACTGGAATAGTGAGTTATTTGTGAATGCATTAAATAAAAACACCAAATAGGGCTTGTTTTTTTTCAGCATATTTTATTTTTTCACATCCTCTTACTCTAACATGAGGCTAAAGAGATGAAAGCATGCTTTACCTGACCTGTGCTCTGATTGGATGAGCTAGGATAGAAGTAGTAAGGGGATTGGACAAATGACCAAAGGGCATGGGGGGGGGATTATCCACAGGTGTGTTGTGGTCTGCCTAGGGTAAGATCTACCAAAGTCTATTTGTCTGTTAGTGTTTGTATATGTGTGTGTGTGCGTGCATCTTCCAGTTTGTGCGTATCTTTAGCCATCTCAGCCCTCTTCCTACTGAAGTCTAGAACAGACTAAATGAGCAATAATCTGCACACATCCCTCCAGATGTCCCAGTGAATTTCCTGAGGCTTAAGGCACCAGCTGAGCTCTTTGAAAGTTTTGATAACTTCTGCAAATGTGATTGAACCTCTGCTTGTTCAGGAATGTGGTGCAGAACACAATGTGCTTATTCCTATTTCCCCTCAAAGAGATGAAAATGGTGGCATGTGCTTGGCTCCAGCACTAATACACCTACAGTATTTGGAACAATAGAGTCAAAAGTGAAATAATATATGGCTTGGCTTATATCAAGTTTTAAGAAGCACTAATTAGATCTGCAACAGAAATACAGATCTAACGCAAAAAAGGTCGCAAAAGTCTTTGTTTTTGTCTTTTGTATCAGCAATATGGTTATTTAGTTTTTATGTTGTTGGAACTTATATTATAGAATAATTTCCATCTATATATTCTGGTATTGAGTGGAAAAGGCATTTGATCTCTGGGCAATCAGCCAGAAGTTGTCAGCCAAAGAGGAAGACAGAGGAGTAGAGGAGCTTTATTCTCTATCACCTGCCAGCCAGTGCTACTACAAGGCCCTGAGTCTACACAAGCAAATACGAGCAGGAGCACATAAATAGTATTCATAAAAGTATCATAAATATTCAATAATGGCCTACTGTAATCTGAATACTGGTACATTTCAATTCTAAGATCTAAGTTGAAAACAAAAAATCTTAGAATGTAAAACAGAAATATAAGACCTGCCATAGACAGAATGAAATTTTAATAACATATCTTCACTTGGGCAAAGAAACAAACAAACAAGTGAAGATAATATGGAGTTTCTATCAAAGAAAGGTAGAAACAGGAATTTCTAAATCACATGTGTAGGCAACACGCAGTATACAATGAGAACAGCTGGCAGAAAAAGCCTAACCCTGTTAAGTATGAGGCTGCTGGCTAATGACAATGTATTCGTGCATTTCAGCATCTTGGAATCTCCAGTTCGCAGGGAGAGGAAGAAACACAATTTTTGTGGTTGCCATGGATACCTGTGTGTGAAGGTTTTGCAGTGAGCCTCGACTCCTCCAGGAGATCAGTGAACTGCACGTGTCAACCAGCATTAACCTGCTCAGTCCAACAGATGCACAAAGACACACATGCACAAGAAAGAATAATAAACACACACAAACATGCACATTAAACATCTCGTCTCAATGCACAGTACAGTACAAACTGAACTGTGGCCTCTAAGCACACTATATATTGTTGGAAGTGATGCATGTACTCATGAGTGAATATGGAGTTGTAACCCGAATTGATTATGATGTTATACAAGATGAGGTCTAAACCTCCAATGTGGATTTGTTACTCCCCAAACAGACAAAGCCTTCCCTTCTAAAGGCTTTAAAATATAGGCTGTATACCTTCTGTATGTGGTGTAGTTTTTCTCTGTGGTGTTTTTTCACTTTATATTATTTAGTATCTGTTTATCTTTTTCTACAAAAAAAAATTTCTGAGATTCAGAGATCATTTAAGAGATTTTCTTTGTTCACTCACAGACAGTTCAGGTGTCGTGCTTTTGTTTAACATGTAAAGCATTCAGCCAGGACTGGAGAATTGCTCCCCCAACTGGGACTGTGTCAACTAAATTATGCATTTGTATTTACATTGTAGCACCCACTAAATTAATATATGTGCATATTATAAGTGACAGCAGGGTCAAGTATAGTGTGGCATCATTTTCAAAACGGGGCCTGTAAGTCTGTGTCCCACATTATTATGTGGTGTCTTTTTTTTTTCAACAAAATCATAGAAATAAAACCAAGCATGATGTAATCATCAGTTTTCCAAGATTAATACTTTTCTGGTTTGGACACAGTGTAATGTCCTCCTCTGGGAAGTAATGCTGGATTAACCAGACAAATTAATAAAGAAGGGACATAAAATGAGGCTGTAGGTTTTCAAAAATTCTGGCTGAGAGTCAGCTTGAATTTTCATAGTATCTGTTTTCAGCATGTCTGCAAACATACCAGACTTTTCTTTGTAGGCCCCCTTACTGACACTGTGGGCTTGTTGTCGAGTATTATGTTCTCAAGTGTTTGTGCTTGTCTTTTGCGCCAAGCTGCTGGAGTCCTCTCTGCCCCATCCACCAAAGCCTACACAACATTCAGCAGTCATATCTGTGCTTGTCTATCTAGGAGCCCGGCGTGTTTTCCCTCAAAGTCAAATTAAAAAGGTATGCCAGAAAAGAAAGCATATCTGCAATTCAGAACACATTTTTCTATCAGACAGGAGATATATTGCCGACTAAGTATTGTCAGATGTTGGCAAATTCCACATATTTTTCATATCCGGCCCCCTGAAACTTGGGGCCGTTTCAAGACTCAAGGCACATCATCGACAACGACTCTGCGTGACCTTAGGAACACAGGCAGAAATGAACCAAATATCCATTCTGTTTTCTACAAAAATATTTTCTGTGATATAAATGCAATATCACTGGCCATAAATCATTTAGGAATACATTTAGAAATCATTTGAAAAACACATTTATTTGGGAGGTGTTCATCAATAAATGTGGCTCCTGTGAAAAGTTTTATTTATATATTCATGCATTCAGTAGATTCAGTTATTCATGTATTCACTCATTCACGAGGCCTAGTCGGTGGCTATGCGTCAGAGCCTGATGTGTGTGCGTATGTGTGTGTGTGACCTGCGGTGTAGCCCTGCTATGCTGCGGGCTCGTGCTGTTCCCCAGGGGGCTCTCATCTTTTACTGAGCCCTGACAGAAGATGGAGGCTGGGAGAGGTCCGCTGCATTAAAAAGCCTTTACCTAGCTCTGATTTATCACCCCTGCCTCACACATACACACACAACCCCACACTCACAAACCTGCCTGCTAACCCCACACCATTTCACCATTCTTTGCTGCAGCTAGACTCCACACTCTATCAAACACACAGCGGTATGGATGCATGACCGTGCACGTACATACACACGCACCCCAGCCAAATGGACACACGTTCACACACCATCAAACACATACTCGTTCCATCATAAGATGGCTGCCTCGGAGAAAGAGTGAGGGAGCGAGGCGCCGCACTGCACCGCAGTGGTGATTTTGCATTTTAATGGTACCCCTCCTCTCCTCCCCACACCGCTTTCTCCCATCAGTTGGTAATTCTGGTGAGTCACAAGCAGGCAGGCGACAAGCCACAGGCTACCTGAACACAGGAAGACACAGCGACACAATTACAGGACAGCATTTCCTGGGTACGTCACCTGCAAACAGCTGCATTTGAATGTGACAGCCACTGATGAGGTGAGGGAGGAGAGCAGGGAAAGATGGGTTTTCTCTTATATGTGTGTGCACTGTGGAAGGAAATAAATTGTCATTACACCACTACAAGCAACATGGAGTCCTAGAAGACAGCCTCTGCATACACACTACTTGAACCTTCTGTTGCACATTAAGACACCTATGCCCTTACGGATACACACGCACAAACAAGAAAAAGAATGTGCTTACACAATATAAAAGCACATGGACACAACCGATAGATGGACAACGGTGACAACTGGTTTCAAAAGGGACTGCAACAAAGACACACATAAACACACACACACACATACAGAAGAAACAGCACTTTGTCCTTGAGAGGGTCCAAGACTTGGTAATCGTATTCATTCATTCATACATATGGGTGGAATACATTTGCTCCATCTCTGCTCAAGTTATTGCATGACTGCTGATAAAGACTGGGAAAAAAAAGACACACGGAATGAATTTAATCTATGAATAAAAATCTTTTTTTGCAACACACATTAATACAAGTCGACTGCAGAAGAAGGTTATATGTTTAGCATTACTAATTTTTGGCCTTGGTGGTTTTTATTCAACCTCTGTTCGGATATAATATGCCAGGTGAAATCAAGCATCTCTTCTACGACTGACAATAGTGGCACATTCTCTCAAAGACAAAGCACCATCTTTATAGTATATTAGACAAAGTGATCTCTTCACTGATGCATTATATTGGAGTACTACAGTAGTTCATATCTGCTCCTATTTCAAGCAAGCCTGACTTATGGCATTTGCCTCTAGCATTTTTTTTGTGTATCTGTACACTTTGTATTACATTTACATGATTTAGAAATCATGTAATCTGTGGAGAGCGACAAACACAGTATATAAAGCATTTTGGAAATCTTGTAAATTAGTCTGGAGGATAGGTCTTGTAGTCTGTATGTATGTGTCCAAACAAGTAAGCATCCGAAGTTCTGTAGCGTGAAATTCAAACATTTTGTGTGTGCATATTAGCCAAGCTAACTTAGATGCTGGAATAATAATATAAGCTTCTCCTCCATCATTCACAGAATGCATGCGCTAAATGCGTGTGTTTCTGGTGGAAGAGTAGAAGGAGAGATTGTTGGTAATGGAATAATTTCTCACTTCTTCTAATGGAGGTTGCTAGTGCAAAATGAATGATGATAATAACACTGTTCAGGCTGAAATGGGAATTAACCTTTTGGTTAAGTTATAATTCTACAAATTTTTTCAATTCTGTGTTTGAAACAGATGAACACAAACACTTGTACTCATAAAGATATTAACATCCATATAATCTCAAATTCCATTTATTAGTTTACAGTTAGATATCTGTTTTCTGTGTGTGACTTGCCAGGCATATTTAAATTGTTTTCAAAAGTAGCAACATTTTGCCACTTATCTATGTATGTCTGTGTGTGTGTGTGTGTGTGTGTGTGTGTGTGTGTGTGTGTGTGTGTGTGTGTATTGAGTAAATGGCGAGTGGGAGGAAGGCTGCTGCAGCTGTTGCCTCCAAAATCATAATTCATAGTTGGGAATGCAACAATCTAGATTACATCTCTTGCACGTTAAAAGTGTATTTTCCCATAAACAACATTCCCATCTACAGCTCATAAAAATTCATTCTGGTTCAGCATAAACAATCCCTTTGTCCTCTTACTGT
>OMLM01001861.1:43372-49223 GCA_900302695.1 Helostoma temminkii | reverse complement strand
GTGTGTGTGTGTGTGTGTGTGTGTGTGTGTACACATGTATTTGTCCGCATGGCATAAACAATCCCCTGCTCCCGTCAGGAACACAGAGTGATCCATCAGTTTCTCCACAGAAAACCAATTTCAGTGGAGATGTTCAGTTTTTCACAGACACATACCACCTATTCCTACAAAAGGGGAAAAGAGAGAAAGACCCACATATTCAATAGAGGGAGATAAAGAAAAGAGGAAAAGAAGAAAAAACAGGAGACGTGAATCAAAATTCAAAGTGAAAGATGCAAGAATAACGGAAAATAAAGGACCCATGCTGTGTTTAATAGGACAAACTGTTATTTGCTGTCTCATCAGTTCAATATTGTACATAAAAACAGCTCATCTGTTGCCCTGCACACATATATGCACTGGGAGTTAACACATAGCGCCTGTCAGATAAGCTTTATGTGACTACCACTACTACAAAAAAAGTGGTGTTTGTAATGAAAACAGAATAAAGATGAGAGATGAGTAAAAAAAAAATCTTGCTTTTGACCATTAAAGCTTGAAGTGCAGGATTATGAGCAAGGAGCAAGGCATGCTGTGGCGGCCCAGTTTTGTAGAAGCAGCAGATGACAACATAATTACAGAGAGTCATCTCATAACACGTGATTAAACAAACAATGCATGTCCTCTTCTCCTAAGGTCCCAGTTTCTAGCGTGCTTTTTGTTTTCATGCATGTGTTTGCTAAAGAGTGGTGTTGCGTGTGTTTGGGCTCACAGGAAGGAAAAGGAAGTAATCTATGCTTACAGTATATGTATGTATATGTGAATATGTGAAAGCACACACAGACATAGTCTGATGGAAATATAGTATGCAGACAAACAGGCAATGGACAGCGGGCTAATGTATCTTTGTAGTAATGGGCTTAAGTTAAAACAAGATGAGAAAGGCCTTCATTTCAGAGGAGCTGCATTGCCACTAATGACTAGAGGGCCTCCAACTGCCATCTCAGCCTATTATAACTTCGAGATGGCTCTTCTGTGTTTTTAAAGATGAATGCAAATTAAAACGCATTAGGCTACATTCATTTGCGGTCTTTGGCATATAGGCCACTTTTGGTCCGAGGGCCACTTAAGACTGCCTTATTTCTTCAAATGACCTTGAAATCAAAGAAAGAGTAAGTTTTAATGATTTAGAGGGCTCTAAAAGACTCAAAAGGAAAAGCAACACGGGGCCTCATTAAAATTTTCATTTAAACATTAAAAAAGCTTTTTGTTACAAATGTTCCTGCCAGGATGCTGAGTTGATACACAAAGAGAACCATTAGAATCTCCAGCATCTGAGTCAATTTGGTGTCAATCCATCTTCTCATCCATTCATCAGTGATTGTATAAATTACAAGGCATGCTTGTTTGTCTACTTTATAATTTTCTTTGTGAGACTGGGCCTTGTGTGTGATAAACGACGAGCTGTGGAGCACTGAGATTTGGTGCAGGGCCTGTGACTGACCTGGGGAATGCATTGTGTCGCTTTATATTTAGCTTCTATTTCCTCACCGCCTGCTCTTCTGTTGCGCATGGTATGATTTCAGTTTATGAGTGTATGTGTGTACATGAACAAAGGGTGAGACATACCCCATCACCCCCTAAAATTTCTTTATTCCCTCCTCCATTGCTCCCTTATTTCCCCAACGATTTGGCGTGCCTTGTAAAAGCCCTAGCCTGGCTGCTCAGCACCCTTTAAAATGTAAAGCAATATTATGAAGCCTGACACGTTGATCTTTGTTACTATGGCACTGTTTCAGCGGTCCAGTGAATGTAAAGAAATCTGTTCATGGACAGAGTTAAGTGGAAATGTGCCAAAATGTTCACTTTACACATTGTTTTCACACTGAAGGAACTGATGAGCGAACTGTAATATTGTTTGTTTGTTTGTCACAGGTGTTAAGGAACTGCCAAAAAAAAGAAAAAAAAAGAAAATGAGGCACATATTTTTCAGTTTTTGGCACATAGATCCAACCCCTCCATAACTTCACCTCTCATGTGTTTAGTTATTTACAGCCTTGACAACAAAAAAGCCTTGAACTGTTCTGCAAACTACACAGCACCCTTTGTGTCACAGGCAAAACAGGAAATCAGGCTTTTGTCCGCTCGAGATGGCATCAAAAAACACCTTGTTTCATCTGTCTTAAGCAATCCTATCTTGACGCCTTCACATGTCCCCATGTGGGGCTGTGCCGCTCCTCAGAACAGATTGGGAAACAGCACAAACGATCTGCCGGGGAAGTCCCACCGGGCTGCCATAACATGCTTGTTTGCCGACGTACCTCTGTTGCACAGAGCCCATGTTTGATTTCTCCCTTAGGTTGCTCCTCCTTCTCTTTCTCTCTTGCTCTCACTCACTTCACTTCTATCACTTGCTCATTTCGCTGTCTATATCACCTACTTTCTTCCATTCTCTCTGTCCCTGACTCTCAGTCTCAGCTTGTTGGCCTGTCTGTCTACGTCTTTTTCTTTTTCTCTCAGGCATTCCTCCTTTTCTCCCTCACACATCCTCCTCCTTTTCTTTCACTTTAAAATATGTGTTAGTTGGCTGTGTGTCTTGTAGAAATGCCAGCAATGATTGTATCCTTCATCCACAATGCAATAATAGGGCAGGTGTACTGCTGCCACATCCATTTCCACACCTTCCTTCTTTCCTTTTGTACCTCGGAAATGAGGCATTGCCACAGTAAACAGCAAAAGGAGGAAGGGCAAAAGAAAGCAATACAGAAATAAGATAAGATTGCCTTTTTCATATGTTAGTTTGTGTATGGCCTTTGTTGGCACCTGGGTAGATCCAGAAAAATAGTGTTAATGTTTATTTCCATCCTAAAGGATGCATCACTGCATGAATTGTGCTTTTTGCTGCTTAGTGCTGTGTCCTCTTCCCCAGTGGTGCAGGGCTGCCAACTGTACAAACAATATTTATCTCATCATTTACTAAAAAAGCACACTGAATTTCCTCCTGAGGGTAAAAAGTTGCAAAGTTTTGCAGAATCAGTTGTTACATGAGTTGAAAAGTTGCATTACACCTGTTAACAGAAAAACAACAGGTTCTGTTTTGGTGCATATACCCCCAAATACAGCCAGCAATAAATAATATCATTTCATGTAGAGTATTTGTGCACATGGGACAATGGTTTCCTGATTTCTCAGGTGTAATGCTTTAGTGGATGAATCACAGGTGTAGGAGATATTGTGTGGTGGATGGGACCCAGGTGCTGGAGTTATTTCCGGTCTGCGTCGTTAATCACTAACCTGACACTGAAATATTGCTTGCATTTTAGTGGTTTTAAAATAGAGTTCCCTTGACTGCATATACTTAGGTAGGGGAATAATAATAATAAGGGCAAGATAAAGTCAAGAGACAGTGAGAATGTTTCATTTGGATGTGAAATGTGGAAATGTCTGTTATCAGTGAATGTGGGCTCAAAGTCTGTAAGATAATAGAAACTAAAAAAGACGTGATGCTGTCTGCCTGATAACAATAATTTGACAGTTTCTATTCCTATGCAGCAATCAGGGCTTTGATGTAAGGAGCTGATTAATAACTAACTTCACCAATCCCTGTTAAAAGACTTTATGTGCTAATGCTGAATTGTAGGTGAGGAGAACAAATGAGCGAAGACATGCAACGTCCCTCTTTTTCTGCAAAACAAGTTCAATCAACAATGCAGAAGCACCGAACATGTGTATTTTTACATGCACTGTTGATTTGAATTCCATGTTTACTCGTACTGTACATGAATATGCTGTAAACTGAAACACAATTTTCATTTTAAAGTAAACTTTTCCTGTCTTCTTTCCTTCTTGTTTAAATTTATTTCTGCTAAGGCTTCTGAAAGAGTCAGAATATGACAAAGATTTACATGAGAAACTGACTGTCTAAATATCTGATTATAAGCTGTTTATCCTAGTTAAATGCTGACAACATAGTAATTCCAATATGCAAGTGGCCTCAGATGTGATGTTGGTCAATATCTATTGACAGACAAATCATTGTTGTTGTTCTTTCTTTTCGTCATTGTCCAGGCCCAATGCATGAGGGGCTAAACTGGCAGTGAATGTGATTGGATTTTCAGTCTCTGTCATTAAATTCCCATGCGGGGAATACTAATTCCAGTATTTAGTGCTGTGATGCTAGGGCTTGCTTTCATCTTAAACAGATTCCAGTCTAATTAGATTGGGCATGTGGGGGGTGGTGGATGTATCCGTCTGGACTTATCCCTGCCTCTCTGTCCCAAACATTGTATTATCCAGAGAAAATCCATTGGCTGCAGGCTATTCAAAGCCAGATCTGCCTCCACTGCTGCCTCTGTACTGTATCATCTGGAAAGCTGTGGCTAGAAGGGCGCATTGTGCCGTGAGGGTGGAACCTAATGGTCATGAGTGATGTATGGGTTGCAGAAAACACCATTTAGAATTTACAGTAAACCTTTTATCGTGTATTCAGGGCAAGACCACTCACTGCTGCAGCCTCTTTACCAAAGCTGTGTCTGAACTACTATGAACTACTCTTCTCTTCTCTTTTCATTCTAGGACAGTGCAGTTAGGAAGTGGAATTGCGTAGCCTCTAAAATACAGTCATATTAAAATTATTATTTTAAAAATTATCTTGTGTTGTTTAACCTATAAATAGTAATTTCAGTAGGTATAAAGAGGGGGAAATACATAACACACATGGACATTATACATTTGTTGTTCACAGATTATTCTGCTTGTGAGTTACTGGCAAGTCCTTCTCCTAGGCACTGAGAATGCCAGAAAAATGAAAGGCCTTCAGCCATTGTTCTCTACAAAGGTCAAATGCAATTCAATCCCATAATATGTGGGGGGAGGCCTTCCTCAACAACCACCTGTGCTTTAAGTGTGAGCAACAGGACAGGGCCATTCAGCAGAACAGTTGCACCCTGCGAGCTGAACACATTCGTCAAGGGCGATGGGTGAAAGGGGGAAGAAAAAAAGCTGTTTTTGAGGCTTTTACATGTTGTGGGTATTCCACACTAAAGTGTGTCGAGCAAAACAATAAAGGACACCACTGATTCTGCCAGAGAGAAAAAGATTTTCATCTTCACCCTCATTTTTGCTGCCCTTGTAAAATTTCATTAGATGGGTTTAACGACTTGTGAATGTCGACTTTCTCCATGACCCTGACACTGGTGGCAGACACGTCCTGCTGGCAGGTGTGATGTATTGTGTTCAGGCGTTCCTGTGGTGCAATTTTTAATGTGACAGTATGAGTTGACCTCAGATCTAAAATGTCATCCTCCTGTATCACACTGGTGTCCTCTTTGCTTCTCAATAGAATTTTAAAGGCAATATAAATAGTCAGCAGCACAAAATACTGTTGTCTGTCTGTAAATCATCTATGAAATTGTCAAACCACATTATATCTTCAAAATATAAATCACATATAAAGGTATGATGACAATATTGACATTTTGAGCATCACAAAAGTGATTTTTGTTATATTTGTGTGCAAACATCTATGAAAGAGACGATAATCTAATGAAGCTTCTTTCTAATAAAATAAAAAGATCATAACATGAAATAAAAATATATGATGCGACCAAACTGGTTTGCAGATACAGTTTTTAATGTATCACAACAATGAGCAACAAACATACTTGATGAACTATTTCCAGAAGTTGTTCAAATACCATCTACAATAAACGTCATTTCAACTATGACAACAGGTCTGTGACAAAATAAAAAAAAGGTTTCAAAACCATGTTATTACCGTGATACGGTACAGTTGAGACCTCAAACAGTACAGTAACAAAAACTAATGCGACTACTCTCTATATATAAAACATCAATAACATTTTTGGTTTAG
>OMLM01001861.1:20872-38372 GCA_900302695.1 Helostoma temminkii | reverse complement strand
ACCTGGACAACACGTTTGGGGAGTCCAATCTCATTGCCCAGCATTTCACACTCTTGCATTGTGGGAGTGCGGTAGTCACTAAAGCAGGCTTTGAGTACTTTAAGTTGCAAGTTACTCATTTGGGTCCTGAAACGTTTGTGACCTGGCCTATCTCCACCATTGTTTCCTTTCACAGACTTGTTGAAGGGGTTACCTGCCCCAAAAGGACTAGGAGAACTGGGATCAGCCAGGCTTGATGATTCACTCCTGTCATTGTTTTCATCTATTTCATCATCTCTGCCAAAATAAGAGTCACAGTCTTTTCCAGAGAAGCTGAGAGCAGGGCTCACCATGCTAAATTGGAATCTTTCATTGCCACCATCAGAATTTGGCATCAGTCCACTCTTGTTATCACTTAGCTTGTCCCCCCCATTGGCAGTAAGGCTCTCAATCTCAATATTATTACCCTCATCTCCAGTTGTAGCATCACTAATGGCTGTATTAATTGATGAAGTCTCATCAAAGTCCATCTTACTGAGATCATAAGATGAAGCTTCTGCTGAATTAATATTAGGCCCTTCAGTTTCATCACAGTTTTCAGCTTTTAAGGATGAAGGGCTTAAGAAGTTTTTTAATTGTACCTCAGATGGTTTGACTGGTGTTGAGGATGCAGCAGGCAGCTCATACTCATTTGGCTCAGTCTTGGTAGGCAGCTGTGGGTAATCAGAGTAATGATATTTATTCGGACTTTCTCCACTTTCGTTGTCTTGGTTCATCATTGGACTTGGTGGCAAACTAAAACCTGCCTGCTTAGCTTCATGCCAGTGTCTAGATCGTATGTGGCTATCTAGAGCAGATTTAGCCTTGAACAGCGCTCTGCAAAAGGGACATTTCTTGTGGGACTGTGAGGGCCCTATAGCCCTAAACTGCCCTTTTCTCTCTCTTGCTCGAGTGTTTTGGAACCAAACTTGCACAACTCTCTTTTTCAAACCAACCTCACGTGCAATGTGGTCCAGCATCTTCCTTGTTGGGTTAGAGTCAAGTAGGTATTTGTCATAAAGAATCTCCAGTTGTTCTGGCGTGATGGTGGTTCTTAAACGTTTATCTCTATGTTGCTCTTCACTACTGTTTCCACCATCTTTATCATTAGCACTTTCATCCTTGTCATCCAGTTTCCTCTTCATGGTTCCAGAGCCTGCAACAGAAGCCAAACCAGAGCTACCCTGAGAGGGAATTTGGGAAAGGCCTCCTGACAACAGCTGACTAGCCATTAAGGGGTTGTTTGGGTCGAATATCATATATGGCATATCAATGGGTCTTTCAAGAAACTGAGAGTGAAGGAATTGGTTTTGGGCAGCCAAGAAATGCATGTGCTGGTGTTCTTGCCATAGCTCCACAGTGGGGAATGCAATCTTACACTGGTCACACTGGTACTGAAGCATCTGGTGGGGAAGGCTATTTGTTAGGGATGAAAGAGCTAGAGAGAGTGGGCTTGAGGGCACTGCAGCTGCTTGTGGCTGGGAATGGGGTCTCGGCATTTGGGGCTGGGGAGCTTTCTGAGGAGGTGGCTGAGGTGTGCACGCCTTAGATGGTCTGGGTTCTGGTAGTGACTTAATCACTGGTGGGGGGGCAGTCTCATTTTGTTTAAGTTCAATGTCAGGAGCAACATCTGGCCTGGGAGAAGTTTTACCCATGCTAGCACAAGGAGAGGCTGTAGCAGGGGAACTTGAGCCAGAACTGGTAGCAGTTGCTGTTTGGGACTGTTTGTGTGGCTCTAAAGCTGTTGGTAGCATCCTAGCTGGACCTAGCTCAAGAGAATCTATGTATTCCTCACAGGTATTGTCCTCATTACCTTCTTCATCTTCATCCTTGTAACACAGCTTTTTCTGGTGAGTAATAAGGTCAAAGATGCGTGGGAACACAATGTTACACTTTTTACACTGGTACTGCATGTTGCTGGTTCTGATGTAACGCTCATTTGTCAATTCTTTTTTCTCATTATCTTTAGAATCTGCCTGGTTCTCATAGCTCTTGCGAGCTTTCTGACGGGCGTTTTGGAACCAAACCACAATGACTCGGGTTGGTAGATTCAGCACAGTAGACAGCTGCTCAATCTCATCATCCTTTGGATAAGCATTAGTGTCAAAGAAGTCTTGAAGTACCCTCAACTGGTAATCAGTGAATCTGGTCCTGGAGGACCTTTTGTTCATTGCAGAATCACCTCTGCAGTATTCCTGTGCACTGAGCTGGGGCTCCATTCGAATATCTTCCAATGTAGTAATAGGAGGAATATTAAAATTGTAGGGAGAGTCTTTACTACGCTGCCTCTCTTTAAAGAGGGTGTTACGGAACCAGTGCTTTATGACTTTTTGAGGCAAGCCAGACTTCTCTGACATCTCCTGGATTTGTTCTTCATTGGGTGAATTGTTGATGTCAAAGTTGGCACGGAGGATCTTAAGCTGGTCATCAGTGATACGAGTGCGAGGTCGCTTAAACTGAGACTGACGAAGGAAGTTTGGATCAAGACCCAATTGTTGCTGGCAGAGCTGTGTAAGGTCTGTGGGAAGAGAGTCCATGGTGGGCAGCTGGAGGGCCAGCTGAGGGGGCAGGCCTGGGTGCTGGACAGACTGCATCATTAGAGGTGGAAAAAGGGGCAGATCCAAGGGAACTGGGAGCTGCACTTGGGGAGGTGCAGGAGGGGCAGTAGGTGGCGGAGGAGGGGGTGCTGGCTGGGGAGGTGCCACCTGATGAGAGGGTTGGTGTGGGGTCTGATGGGAAACAGGAACTGGTGAAGGTACTGGAGTTTGGGGCTTAATCATTGATGCAGAAGGAGGCTGAGGAGCTGACACTGGTGCTGGAGCAGGAGGTGGTGGAGGAGGAGGAGGTGGAGGTGGCGGTGGAGGTGGAGTCTCGGGTGAAGCAGGGTTTATTGGATACAGTTTGTCATAGGCCTCTCTGTATTGCTGGGCAAACTTTTCAAGCTCCACATATGGGAAAAATTGACTATGTACATGTTCTTGGTGGCTTTTGAGAATAAGCATATTGGAGAAGAGCTTTCCGCACATTCCACACTCAAGCTTATCAGTGTTCATTTCCAATTGTTCAACACCCTCTTTGTTTTTCTTTTGGCTTTTCTGTCTATTTTCATTGTATTGTATGACCAATTCAAAGCCAAAGTTCTCTAACAGTGCTTTGGCTGCATTGCCCCTTGCTCCTGACACTATACGTGGTGGGGGAATCAGTGGCTCTGGGAACTTTGACTTTTTAGGATCTTTGTTATCTTTGCCTGCTTCACTTAATACATCACCTCCATTTTCCATCTTTGCTCTGTTTTCTTGTTTTTCTAAGTGGTCCTCTGCTTCTCTTGACATTTGAATTTCTGAAATGGACACAGTGCTGGATTCAATTTTGGCTTTGTGGTTTTGCATTTGCTGATTTTTCTGTTGCTGAATTTGTGTCTGAGAGGCTTGCTGCTGCTGTTGAGCCTGTTGTTGGGCCTGTGCCTGCTGCAGCTGGTGCTGCTGTTGCATTTGCTGCTTCAGGTCTTCCAGGAATGACCCAGTAAGGCCAGGCATTCCAAAAGCTGCAGCTGAATGCAAAGCAAGTTCTGGACTAAGGTTGAACTCAGCCCCTGGGATGTAAAATGGGAAGAGGAACTGTGGCTGTTGGAATTGTAGCAGGGCTTCTGGAGTCATTGGAAAATGGGGGAAGAAAGCTGGATTAAGGAACTGAGGCTGGAAGAAGGCAGCCTGTTGTTGGAGTTCATGCTGAAGCTGCAATTGTAGTTGGGCAGAGGACTGTGCTGACTGGTGGCTGCTTGCCTGTGCTGAAACATGGTCGCTAGTTGCTGTTTGTTTTGTGGTGCTGCTGTTGTTAGCTTCTTTGGGTTCCACAGTGTTTTCTTTGTTGACAGATGGTGTTCCACTTCTAGCAGTATCTGAGTTGCTGATGCTCCCTTGTGTGCTTGGGGCCGGACTTTTTGCACGTACTGGACCACTAGTGCTAGTGATGCTGCTGCCAATTTCAGTTTTGGCTGTTCTGGCTTTGGTCTGGTGGAGTACTGACCTCATGTGAATTTCGAGGGTGGAACTTTGGCTGTAGGCAACATTGCAAATATTGCATTTGAATGGTTTATTGTCAATGCTGTTGCTTGTGTCTTGCGGAATTGGACTAGATGCCTCTTGAAGGACCTTCTTCAGTTTATGCAGATGGGAAACTGAATTATAGTGGACTAGTAGGATATTCTTCTGGGTGAAGGACTCCTTACATACTGTGCACTTGTAAGGCCGCGAAGGGTCCAAAAATTTCTCCATTGTAAAGTTGGGCCCTTTTCTAAATGGTAGGGTTCGTTTTGGTTCTGTTCCCATGTCATCTAGTAGAGAGCTACTGTCACTTCCTGTAGGACTTGGCTTATCTTCCTGGTCAATTTCATCATCTTTGTCTAAGTCGTGATCAAAAGCCTGAGCTTCCTCCAAGGCCCTTGCTTCACTCTCAGTGATATCTCCATTTAGTGGGAGATTTCCTATTAGCTGCTGCACTTCAGCTTCAGTAAGTTCAGGGTGTCCATTTTCCAAATGCTTCCTGAGAGACAGGAATGTCCTAAAGCTGCGTTGGCAAAGGCTGCACATAGTGGCTGCTCTGATGGCATGATACTGGGAATGTATCTGAAGCTTCTGCATTGTCTTAAAGGCCAGGCTACAGTGGTTGCAACGATATTTGTAGACATGACGATCAGATACAGAAAGCTGCTGTTGTTGCTGCTGGAGCCTTTGAAGCTCACTGAGATGGTCCTGGAGAGTATCAGGGGACTTGCTATCACGACCTAACCCACTGGGTCTCTTCCACTCTGGGGCTTCAGAAGCCTCTTTTGGAGGCTTCAGTTCCTCACCCTGCAGGTCCAACTCATTCTTGTCTGGACTGGTCAGCTGGTCCTTTGAGATGTTTCCTGAAAGTAGAAATATTATAAAAATACAATACACTGCATCATTTATCATTCTTAACAATAAATAAAGCTAAGAATTATATATGTATATATTTATTAATTTCAATAGACAACAATCCTAAAAAGAAAAATATTTAAGCACCACATTCTGCTTACCTTGAGACTTTCCTGACTCGTCAGTAGGAGAGGTAGAAGTATCCATTAAAGACAGACCTTTGTCTTGTCCACTCTGGGGATGCATTGCATTATTTGGTGTTGCTGTGTCAGGCCCAACGACCTATGAAGACCAAATAAATATTATTATTAAATCAACATAAAATACTGATATCAGATGGTAGAGTACAATGCTAACATTTATACATGATGACTGTTATGTGAGCCTCAGTCAACACTCAATACAAAACTGCTTCAACATCTTGCTTTTATATGATAGAGTGAACAACAATAAAGACGATGGCTATTTGTCAAGGGAGTACAATAAATGCATACGTTTTATGGGAATATTGCCATAAACCCTTGCCCTAAATTATAAAGGGGACCAGAGGGAGGAGTGGCCGACCTGATAAAATTGTTTCCATTTTTCATTCCATATTTCCTTCTCATATTTTAAATACAGAAATGTTTATATGCATCAAGTAAAGTGATTATCATCATTATTTTACAATGAACCATCCTTCATTTGTTAACACTACTAAGTATCATTCTTTGATTTGAATGTGCTTTACCTCTGTAGGGGAATTTACAAATTTGCAACACATTATGTTCACACACACAGATAAACATGCACACAAATCTTATTCATAATCATTATTTCTACATACAGTCAGAATCAGCTTTTCCACACAGTCCGGAGCTACACTGTGAAGGTGGGTGAGATGCAGCTGCAGGTGAATCTTGTTGCTCAGGACATCTTGGCACAGTGGGCAGCGAATCACTGGCTGCATGGAATGCTGGGACATCACATGGAGCTGCATACGGTTGGCATCTTTACTGCTGTAGTTGCAGTAGGGACACTGTTGAACCTAAAATAAAAAGACAGCAAAATAACTATATGTTTAAGAATGGCGAAATAAGGAAATGATATCCATGAAGAAGGGCTTCCTGTGCAAGGTAGACATTTATTCAATAGCAGTAATATCTGCATTCACGAGATGTATTCTTTAATGGGTATCATTTTAGTACTTCAAAGCTATTAGCATAGCTTGCTGGCCCGCTGATGTTAGCCTCACGAAAGATATGGTCAAGTACAGTTTTTAAAAAACAAACAAGGGCTTGTTCAAGGCATGCATCATGTCTCACGCACTGTTAGGGATGGAAACAACCACATATCTGCAAAATAAAACAGAAAATAAAAAATAATAAAAAAAGAATAATAAAAAAAATAAAACTGCCCACTCAAGTCATCCCACCGTAGTCACCTCTCCCTACCAACCCCCTTGCCCACCTAAACACAGATCAACCATATTTTATGTAATTCACTTAAGTCTCTCAGCTCATGCAATTTTATTAGCTGAAAACACGATTGACCAGAATTTCTAATCAGGAGATTACAGATGACAAAGGTGTGTACCCAAGCTATGCCTTGCCCTCATTACAGGGAGTACTCAGAACATAGATGGCTCCCCACCACCTGTCTTAATAGAATCCATTTCTGAAATGACTAAGTCCTCCCTCCTTGCAGGGCCCAGAACCAGACGAGCTAATACTTCAGAATCTAATTTAAAAACACATATAATTTAAAGAGATGCAAAATGAGGGAATGAAGCAGCAAGGGAGACCTAGGACTAGTGCAGGTATTCCACTTAAGAACACAAAGACTGACCTACCATGCTTGATGCTAAAAAGCACTGTCAGGAAGGGAATGGTGGGCTGTATTTAACCCTTTAATAGAAAGCTGGCGCCAGTAATTGCTAAATGCTTAGCTTAGCATTTCTGTTTCTTACAGTTCATAAGTATCTTCCCATTAGCTCATCCCACAGTGACAGTAAGGGCAAGATTTCAATAGTGCTTATAAAGGGAAACCTGTCTCATTAGCTATTAGCCTTGCATACATCCAATAAAAATTTCAACATGTATCTAGAATATAAATTACCAATGTCCACTTCAGGTGCACATACTGGAGGTGCACACAAAGATCCATAAAGTACACATTCATTGGTATGGTAAAATACTCTCGGTACACCTCAAGTACGCTGTGAATAAACTGGTAACATTTCCATGACTATTGTTAGTGTAGCAGAATTGGCAGCTTTCTTTTGATATTCTACAATCCTTTACCTGCTCATTGGCAGAGGTCTTCCCCTCAGCAGACTTTGGCCTTTTGGGTGGGCTTTCAATTTGTCGATCTGGCAGGAGGGAATGTTTTACCATTGCATTCGGTCCAGTAACCTCTTTGGATATGGCATTCACTCCTGGTAGGAGAGAAAGACAAAGGGAAACAAATGAAGACACACTGAAAATGAATACACTTTATTAGTTAATATTTCTATTTGCAACTTGTTAAAATAAAATGCTTCACTTTTACAATTTGAAAATACAACAAAACTGGAAAATGATTGTATTTTTTAAATGGAGTATTCTCGAATGAGCGCTGAAACAGAATGACAGAAAAGCAGGAGTTGAAGGAGGCCTCATGTCAAATTGATATATAGTATCCCATAGATCACACATACATACTGTATGAGAAGTGAGACTGTTAATCTAGAATAAACCAAGTATATAAAAATTTCAGAATTCAGAGAATAAATTGAAATGTGGGACATATTCTTACAGTGTAAGGTCACAGTGGTATTGATTTACATATAATCTTGTACAAAATTAATATTAAAAGGAACATAAGACATACAATTATGCAATTTGACACCAAGGTGATATAAGCATGTATACAAGTGTGGACTGTATTATTTACATTCATATACACATATTTCTGCCCTGAGGACATGTGAAATGGAGAAATCTCGGGCAGGCTCATTATCACAGCACGACATACATTAAATGTTATGGTAATATTATACACTTCATTAGTTCATATACATTTCCCCCGCTGCCTCTACAACTTCTCTATCTGTACAAGATGCTAAAATTTAAGGGCTTGGTCACGGCTGGTGGTACAGTAGCGGCACTACTTGTGTGTGTCTCTATCTGTATGTGTGCGTGAAAGTGTGTGTGACGTTAACAGCAGGGCTCAATGTGGAGAGATCAGCCTCTGGTTGTATTTACTAAATGCTGCAGCCGCTGATAAATTTTTCATTAGCCTCATCCTGAGATACAGGCTGGACAGGCCCTGCTATACTCTGCCACTGCAATTTAGCCACTCGGCACAACACAAAGACACAGCAACAGCAACTCTCCCTCCCTCCAACCCTCCCTCTCACCCTAAGCCATCACCTCCCTTCTCTTGCCCCCCTCCCTCGTCTGGTCACTCAAGGCAATATGTGAGCCTCACTCTTGCGAATCAACGCTTCACGCTAGATGCACAAATGAAAAAAAAGGGGGAAATCAAAGCACTGATACATGGAGAGGGGGTTGAAAAAAAATTGTATTTCATATTATTTTGTGGCTCATGTTTGTATTGGGTGCATATCAATTCCTCCGGCCCGTTCATGCATTTTAATTCTGTTGCATTAAGTAGGCGTTCCACTTATTTTATTTGTAATCCCCTATATCTAGAGCCTGAAATATTGGCCTGTCAAGAAAAGTGACAAGAGAGAGGGAGGAAAGGAAGAAAGGAAGAAAGAGAGGGAGAAGGAAAAAAAAACACAAGGGCACAATGTGAATTTCCAAGAACATCCGAGAATTGCTCTGCAGCTCAGAATAGCGAGGTAATCTCGTCTTCCACTGCCTGTGATAGCCCCTGCAGGGCTTGTACGTGTGTCCATGTGCATATGTGTGTGTGTTTATGTGCTTCATGACAGGCCGCTGAGACTCCATTGGTCAGATTGGCCCAGGCTGGAAGCAGCCGTCATATCACCTGACCTTTGCAAAGACTGTGCTCCGCCTCCCATATTTATTATGACCATTTCTAATTTCAACTTTCAATTTTTGCCTCCGTCTTCCAGTCAATTTGCAACTAAATTACATCCCTGCAAAAAGAGATGAGGTGATTGTCAGACAAGAGGCTGCAAATGCATTTACTATGTGGTGGAGGAAAAATCCCACACATCACCATTGATTACTGTCATATTGAATATAAATGCATGTTTGTGTAGTGTGTGTGCGTTAGAATGTGTGTATGTGCAACATCATGGTCTGCCCTTCTGCTTTAGATTCATCTTTGACCTAGTGCTTACATCAACACGTATGACACTCACATGAAGAAAAACATCTGGTTAACCTTGAATGCTGAGAAAGCAGTTCTCTCTATTGCCACTTAGGAGCTTTAAATGGAAAGTTCTGGGAATGAATAATAAAGTTGTTTTGAGGCACAGAATTGCATTTAAAATTGTAGCAAGTAGTCCAGGGATATAATAACCTGTAACACAAATAAATTCAAAGGCTAGCACAATCTAAACCCTGCCTATACATTCATGTGTGAAATAACAGCCTGCACTTTTTGCCCAGCTTCATAATACTGCCCTTACAGCACATGGATAGCTACAATAATTATAGAGAAATAATGGGTGAGAGCAGAATTAAGAGGAAGACAGGAGCAGTAGACTATCCTCTCATTTTCCTTTGTCTCTGAGTCTGCACCCTACACTTAATGACTGTGTTCTTTTTCCTCCTCCCTGTTCTTTCCCCTCCCTTCCCACCTTCCCTCCATCCTATCATGCTTATGTGGGCTCCACCAGCTGCAGCCCAGTGAAGCAGAGGGGGCAGAATAAACCTGACACCACAAACCCCCCTACCTCCACCAATGACAAATGTCTGCATGCAGCAGGACCTTGCTTGATTAGATAAATCAAAAGGTGATTTACGACATTCAACCCATTTTGCATTGTATGCCACACTTGCCACCCATCTTTATTTGCAACTGTCAATGGTGTTTAGGGAGCTGCATATACACACACACTTTTATACACGCAA
Organism: Helostoma temminkii; assembly: GCA_900302695.1. Taxonomy (NCBI): domain Eukaryota; kingdom Metazoa; phylum Chordata; class Actinopteri; order Anabantiformes; family Helostomatidae; genus Helostoma; species Helostoma temminkii. Next base: position 28,426 of record OMLM01001861.1, on the reverse strand, counting down.
GTGGGTGCTCAAGTGGAGAGAAGTACAGAGTAATGAGGGAGAGGTAGAAATGCAGAGAAACACGCAAGAAAAGCAAAAATGATAGAGCAACACAGAATCCTATAGCTCTAAACGCAACAAATTGTTTCTCAAAAGGAAGGGACACCGACAGCACTAATGCTTTTCTTGTGGCTCTGCTTTAGAGTTTGCCCTTTTGCGTCAGAAAGGGTAAGACATTTTGTGCAAACTGAAGTAAGCTAATGAGATTTTCACACAAACAATTACATCAGTGAATCCTCATATCTTTCCATCTATAATACAGCATTATATGAAATCAACTATATCATCAGAATCAACTCTTGGACCAGGCCTTTCAAAATAATCACACCATACCTGTTTTTTTTTCTAGCTCTCGTGAGCTGCAAAACAATTAGACTCTACTCCTGACATTTCATTTCATGAAAATAAAAAAAAAAAACTCACCAACATGGAGCAGAGAGTGGGGGGAAAGGGCTGTCAATTAAGAGGGAGCAGGCTGGGTGGCGGCAGCTTGGATTTAGTATTCAATTTAGCTGTCCTGAGCCCTGGCAGACTGGCTAAGGTTACGGAGCAGTAAATCTAGGAGGGAGAGCTGGCCAAAACGGGCCAGGGAGGGCCAGCCAGCATGATTTACTGGCCTAGTGCTCTGAGGTTACGCATTAGGCTGACCCCCGGTCACCTGATAACATTACAGCAACACACTCTGAACCCCAAACTCCCACTGAAGCACTCAGCAGGCCCAGATCTAGCCAGAGGAAGGCAGAGAAAGAGAGGGAATGGGATGTAGTGACACAAAGAGGAAGAGGAAGGCTGTTAAACAACAGCTGTCTAGTAGTTTGGGTTTTTTAGTGATTAGTCTTCTTTCTCCTTCCATCTCCAGCTTGTGAGATGAGAAATGAGCAATGAGAAAAAAACTTAAGCATGTTCTTGTCACATTTGATAAATTGTCAGAGACATTCTACGAGCTGTCATTACACAGAAAACACACACGCATGCACAAAGGAAATGTTGTGTGCTGTTAATTAAACATGCTAATGTACTTAATATATTTTAATTTCATCTTACAGAGACAGAAAATGAGCACAGCTCTCATTTCACGTTGAGCAAATTTGCAAGATGCATGCAAATAAAAAAGGGAAAATTCTGACTGTGAGCAAGTTAATATGGAATATTTAACATCTGATCTTGTTTACATGCAATTTTGTTTTGCTTGTCTGTGCAATTCAAAATTGCACACAAAATAGAGTAATGAGGAAATTTGTTATTTCTTTGCTAATTTGAAGCAGGTAGACATCTGTAATTTCCCAAGGCTTCCTGATGGCTCATTTTCATGCTGGGGCCTTTGTTTAGTTGGTTATTTATAAGAAGTGGGCCCCTGAGCCATGGTGGCGACATGTGCCATCTACATACACAGCACAAAGCTATCTGGAAGTAATCCACATCAGGGACATTTGCATGGAAAATGTAACATGGATTATAATTAATCTAAAGTGACATGGGATTAAAAAAGACAATGCAAATGAAGCAAGAGAAAAAGCTCTTTCAATCTTTCCTTGCCCCTCCCCCCTCTATCTCTCTCTTTCTCTCTGTCTATCTGCCGCTCTTTGTTTAAAGGATCTTAGTCTTGGAGATGAAGTGCACAATCACACTGCTCACTTGGTCACGCTGTAATCCCATCCCTGGAGATCTTCACACACACACTAACACACACGCATATATCTGAACATTTCAAGCTTGCCAGAGATTTGTGGCTGAAGAAGGAGATGCTAAATCTTACTACTTTAAGCTTGAAAAAGAGAAAACAAGGCCCTGTCTCTGATGATAACCCTAGCATAACAACATGCTGACACACCAGGCTCCCTTTTGCATTTTTTGGCGTTTGAGTTTCTGAAACATCCTTTAAACTGAATACAAAATCAAACACCAACAACCCACTAGCATTATTATATCAGCTTCCTAGCCAAACTAGCAGCTGACCCCAAGGCGATTCCTAGAACAAATTATTCACAAACTGGCATACATTTATGCTTTATTAATAACACCTCTGACGGCTGATGAACTACACTTGGGGACACGCACATATGTAAGCATGCTTTAAAGTAGGGGGGACCTGGACACTCTGTCAGTTCACTTTTTTACATGTGTGTGGTAGTGTTAAATGACGCTGGCGGTAATATGCGGTGGTAAATGCATGGATGGTGGTTCCCCGCCAGTCCGTCAGACTAGCCTGTCACAGAGACAGAGCTGAAAGATAGATGACTAGCTAAACTAATAGGCCCCAGCCTCACTCAGCTCTCCTTCTGCCTCATTGAACCTAACATTATGGAGCTAGGTATGGCTTGCTGGAAGAGGAGGTGGGGATGGGGCTTGAGATAGATAGAGGCTCGGAGTTGGAAGAGGTGTGTACAACTTGGGGGGAGTGAGGAGGAGAGACAGAAGAGGGAGAAAGAATGAGAGAAAGAGGGAGATCCCATGTAATATTCATCCCCAGCCATGGATTTCCATCTCATACATAAAAAGACCATATGAATTCTTATTTGGGTAAATCAAATCTAACAAAGCCAGGGCTATCCTGACCACAGCCTTGCAGCAAAGACATTATGCGCTCCCTACTTTGCCCAAAATAACAGAAACACCAAGCCGTCTTGTATAGATTGTTGCGACCCCCTGCTTACAACAATACCGTTCTTAGAAACGAATAAACAGTTTCTTTTTATTTTGCTTTTTTGCTCCAGAGGTAATGCCTTGTGATAGGGTCACAGATTGGACAACAATTAAGGGATGGATTGAGCCGGGAAAAAATAGGAGAGAAAGAAAAATGAAGGGAGGGTGTAGGGGAAAAAAAACTAATTTAAGGGTTGCAGGGATGCGGTGCAATATTAGAAAAACATATACACAGCCCCCCATCTAATCCTGCGCTTATGAAAAATTAATATGTCATCGGAGAGGGCACAAGAACGAGAAAAGATTAATGCAAGGCGCTTATAAATTACAAGCACGCAAACTGATTTGATTAAAAAATAATCTGGGGCCTGGACATTGCCGGGTAATATCCACAACACTCAACTTATCCCTCTCCCCTTCTCTCCATTCTTTCTCTCTCCTTCTTTCCCACTCTCTCTCTTTCTCTCTCCCTATCTCTCTATTTCTCTTCTTCCCTTTCTGTCAGATGGAAACAATTAAAGCAGGTCACATGGAGGCTAGTCAGCAGCATTCACATGTTAAACACACGTTAGAACCTTATCTGAAGGAGAGAGACAGAAATGAACAATAACTTAGAAAAGAACGGAAGCTTGTGGTTTGTATGTGTTTTGTATGTTTGCGTAGAGTATTGTGTGCCTGTGTGTGGACTTACTGTCAGCTTTCCTGCTGTCACTCAAGTCTCGGTCAGTGAGGTTGACTTCAGACCTGGACGAAGAGCCAAGAGGTCTCTCACCATCCTCAGCAGTCTCCTCTGAAAGTGTACAAAGAAAAAAATACATTAAAAAACTACAAAACCCATACTGTTCTCTAACAGGGCAGGGCAATAAAAAAAGAAACCTCCCATGGTACTCAACAAGAGTAACAGAACAGATGTTATATTAGATTTTGCAGTATCATATTCATTTTGAAAATATTCCTGCTTGTACATGTTCAGTTAATCCTCATAAAACCCTGTTATTTCTGACCAAAGGTCCAGTTTACGCTGCTGTATAGTATATGTCACCAGTCAAATATTGCTTCTACTGTTGAAAATACCTCTGTCATGTCACTTCTAGAGGGTGAAACATAATACAACAATGCAGTAAAACCAGAGGAGTTGTGTGACAACAACAAAATACGTCCTACTTTGAAACTATGTTAGTAATTTTGTTTGCGTCAGAAGGAACAATGTATTTACTATTTCAGGTTACACAAATGTTCATATTACAACACAAAGGCAATAGAAAACCGGTTTTAACTGGTTTTAATGCATAAACCTACATATGACAATGGCATTAATTTCTTCACTCTACTTCATTACAACCACAGGAAAACAGCAACAAAAATCACATATAGAAAGTGTGTAATATACAAATTTATACCTGTATAAAAATGTACATGGCACATGAAATGACAATGCACACATACATACACAAACACACATGTGCAGCTCTGTACTATTAGCAGATTAGCCTGCCCATCTCTGAGAGTTCAGCCCCTTGTTTGATAATTCTGTGTATCTGCGGTGTTCTGCCAGTGGATTAAAGTGTGTGTATGTGTATGTATGTGTGTGCGCAAGTGTGTATGTGTTTATATGTGTCGCCAGCGCAAGCTAACACTAATCCTAGCCGAGCCCCAGCGCTCCCTTTCATCCAGCCATCATTTGTCTCCGGCTGGGCTGATGTCACTTTGTAATGAATTTTGAGCAGTCTGAGAGAGGCCAGATAACCAGGCACGTATGTGCACACACAGACACACACATAAACGTATATACACACATATAGTACCTTCCACCATCTTAGGGCTAGTACACACAAATACAAAATGAAACAGAAACACTTGCACGCATTTGTGAAATCGTACACACACAATATCACACACACACAGAGCAAAACTGTTAAAAATTTCATGTCTTCTAAACAAGGGGAAGGGGGGTCTCTTTCTACACAAACCCCTCACTCAGCCAGAGAATGAAACTGGTTTATGTGTCTGAGTGTGTGTGTTTATGTGTGCAAAAGAGCTGCGCTCATCAATCCTGCATTGCCTTAATAACCATATTTTACAACACACACTCGTGCAGTCACACAGAGTAATATTCATAGAAATCAGGCAAAGGGTGCATTGAGGTCAGCTTGAATTTGCATACAATCACTTTGGCCATTGTACGATGAGCACAAGGGTTCTGCAAAATCCCCCTTGGAAACTTGATATGATTAACCCTTTTACATGCAGCAGGGTGCACACATGACTCAAGACACACACACACCCACACACAAAGACACACAGAACATAGACTAAGTGCTGGCGCCATTGCTTTAAGCGGCAATACATTAAGCATACATTATATTCAGTATGAAATTTTCATGACAGATGCTGGCACGTGTATGTGTGCATTCACGGACACTATTTTTATTTTTTTATTTGCACATATGTCTCAATGTTGCATGCATTTTGCACATGTGAATACACAGTCTATATCAAGGTGTATGTGTGTGTGTCCTTCTACTCGCGTTTGTCTAGAAAGAGACTGGGACTGCACTATGCTCCTGATGTTTTATTAATATGTCAGTGACATCAGGGATGAAATATCTCCTGTCAGCCAGGAGAGTCTGGGCTGCAGAAATCGCAATTTTCACTGCTGGTGCTGCAGCGTCCATCTTTATATTTTAATTCACCCCAGCTTCATAAGGACGCAAGGACAGTGTATGTGTGTGTGTGTATGTACGTGCATTCTCGTGTGTGTGTGTGTGTAGGTGCAAATGTTGTGTCTGCAATGGGTTTGGAAGTCCTTCATCACTGCTTTATCTAAGACTTGACTTTTGTTTGATACCAAGGAAAGGCAAATGGCAAAAATCGAACAGTGCGTTCTACACAAGAGTGAGCAAAGAATGGACAAACAGAAATGGAGAGAAAGAAAATACATTCACAAGGATCTCACATACTGCAAGGTGAGGACAATGTCTCAAAAGAAAAATCATGAACAAAAACACATATTCATCTCCTTCAAATGAAAATCCTTCATTGCACATATAAACATTGAAACTGTAAGTGTAAACAGAGTTATATAAAAAAACATATAAGTAAAAACTTTGTAAAAATGTGTAGAATGTATATGTAAGAATACATAATCTCTTTGATCAAAAAATCCTTGTTTCAGGCTATTCCTAGTATAATTAAAACAATATGCTATAGATTATAATTATATCACAAATTGGTAAATTTATTTTATATACCCTGTGTAACTAAAGCCAGAATGAACTACCCAAGTAACCGCCATCACTATGTCTCACATGACAACATATTTTGAGAATAATCTAATAACACATCGAGTTTTTCTTAAGTAGGACAATAAGGAGGGAGGATAAGGTCTGTGAAAGTGGTCACAGTCGCAGGCAGTGCTTGATCATAACACAAGAGAAATGAGAGACAATGAACAGATAGAAGGAAAGGGAGGGAGGAATGAGGGTGAAGACTGGGTGAAGAACCAGAAAAAGGCAGCGGAAAGGAGGGGTGATCATCTGGGCCTCATCAGTATTTTTTTTTCACTCCTTCCCTCTTGTAGTCGGTTAGATCTGTGGTGAGTTTGTGAGTGTGTGCGTGCGTGCTCGTGTGCATACGGGGAATGTGTTTCCACACTGAGGACATTCCCAGACGAGCTCTCTCAATACATCAGCACAGCGTCTGCCCTCTGACTGACCCTGACAGTTACACACCACATGAGTGTGTATGTGAGAGCGCGGACAAGTGTGTGCACATGTTTGTGTGCGTGTTTGTGTGGATGTGATCCATTGATCAAGTGAGTGAGACAGTGACTGCATGTGTTTGCATGTGAGTTGTCATGTGCAAGTGTGTGTGTGTGTGTGTGTGTGTGTGTGTGTGTGTGTGTGTGTGAGAGAGAGAGAGAGAGAGAGAGTTTTGCAGCAGGCACTCTTAACCATCAACTTAATCGCTACCAGAAGATGCACAGAACTTTTTCAGTCACCTTCCGCTGCCTCAGTGCACACACACAAGGAGTGAGTCAGGGCGTGGAGGGTGTGTGATTTTGGCAGCCTGGTGGGACTCTCTTTGATGTGGGTCGGAACATTAAAGCTGGCCGGTGAGCTTGCACTAACCACAGACGCTGGGTCCGATTACATTGCAACCAACACCAACCTATATTTAACTATTAGAGATGAAGAATAATTAAGTGACTCTTGATCAGGGGTACAGGCAAATCAGTCTGGTTTTAGATTTAACTATTAATTGGAAGCTAGTGTAACCAATTAAGCCCCTTGATGAATAACTCGTTGTTTTTCCAATAATTATTTCCTGAAATCCCACAAACACAAAGAATTTGATTTATATAATCTTAGAGGAAAATAAGATGTTCCAAATTAATTCTGTACAAATGTTAATATTTTACAGCTACTCGTGGTATTTCAAAACATCACATTAAAAATCAGAACAGAAAAGCAAGTTTAAGACAGATAGATGTAAGAAGACAGGGTGGGAGATAGATAGAAAGAGATGTTTGGAAAGAAAAAAAAATTCAGAAATAGACATATGGGAGACGGAGGCAATGGAGGATGTATTGAAAGTGTCAGTGCAGTGTGTTTGTGTGTGCGTGTGAGCCCTCTAGCTGTATAATGACCTGCTCTGAGACCACTCACTCCCCCTCCCATGTCCCCCTAAGGGCCCATAACCGCCATGCCGGGTCATTATGTGCCCGGTGGAGGACTCAGTCGTACAGCACAGAACTGTAGAGCAATGCCACACCAGAAAACTGGACACGAAGGCTCCAAAATGGCTGAATTCATTAACTGGGCTGAGCTGCTTCTAATTTGCTTTCTAAGGGCTAGGATGGTGCTCATTAAA
>OMLM01001860.1:31915-43935 GCA_900302695.1 Helostoma temminkii | reverse complement strand
TCATTTCCTGTCTAAATAGTTGTACATTTAAGTTGAGATGTCTGGTACAAAAGATCTGCTATAATTGAAATATCATGTGCTACAGGTGCCTATAAGATGTTCCCATGTGTATTACTAGTGTTTACTTTAGATATGTACAGCTCAGGTGTAATACAAATACATGTTTCCAATAATTTAAAATTATTTTATTGTTAGGGTGTTTTCTAATCTTCAAACCAAAATACATTTTTAAACAGATGATGAAACATCTGTTGTCATTATAAATAATGTTAAGGTTACTATTATGTAATATTGCCATAAGTAACAAGCAATAAGTTGAATTCATTTCTAACATTTGACACCACACACGTAGTATACAATTAGCACCCAGTTACAATCATAATTTCCCATGTAGTGATGTTGCCTTGGCAGCTTCTTTCTCTCACAGGATTGGCTTTTACAGTGGGCATCTGGTCCCTACTGACTCAAACCAAGCGTGATGTTTCACATTCACATCTAAGCTATACTAGTGCCTCCTATTCTACAGTAGCTTAGCCATGCCTGAGGGCATGCTAATTACCTTCTCTCTAGTTCTAAATTAACCAACTTTCACTGGGACTCTGTCGCCACTTTCAATCCAGCATTGATAGCTGACGGAGGGGTGGGAGGAACTAGGAGAGGGGGAGGAAAGGGAGGGAGGATAGGGGTGAAAATAGAAACAAACCAATAATCTTCTACATTGCCTCCTAAACGAGAGCCACTCTGTCCCTAATGTAGACAAGTCATTTTGTACAAGCCGTTAAAGCCCACTGGGCCAGGCGGGCATGCAGTGTAGGGCCGCCTGTTTCAAAGATCTTTTGCAATCAGTTACACAATGGATCCCCTCATTTTATGCTGCTACATCATAAAAGTGCTCCTTTTGTTACATTTCCATCCTTAAAAGGGTCTTAATCCCCATCCTTTCAGACTGGTCTATGGTAAATTCCTCAGGGACATCCCATTCGCTGCAAGGGCTGGAGTGACCCACTCAGAAACCAGCATGCAGGGCTTTGAGCTTTTCTTCTGCTGCCACTCTCCAGAGAACATTAAATCGTACTTTTCATCCCCCTCACCATAGGGGGAAACCCCTTAATGATGACAGAGAAAGAGAAATTCCTCTACTCGGTCCTATGACACCATTCTGCTGTCAAGCAGGCGTCTCGGCAGACAGAGAATCAAACATGGCTTCCTGCAGGTGGAACGCCGGTGAAGGTCATGGTACAGTCCAAAGAGAAGAGAAGGAGGGAACAAGGGAGGCAGAGAAAGACAGAGAGAGAGAGATGGAGGGAGTCCAGCTTTTCTGTGTAAATTAAGCCATCTGCTGAAAAACACAGGGTAAAAAACAGTAGAAGCTTTCATTCCACCATACCTACATGATTTATACACAGCAGACATTTCAAGATTTGAACATGGTTTAGTCCACATAAATGTGGATTTAAGAAAGAGCTCTTATATGCCATCTTAATTTTACCTAAGGCTGTTTAGGTTTCTGTTTAATGTCTCATACTTTTTGTTTCATTGCTTCTACCTGTTGGAATTTGTCTCTCAGAGAGGGTGTATTTAATCAGGCTAAAACTCCTACCCTGCTTCAGAGCAGAACCCTGAATGAGAGCATTGTACCAAAATAAAATGTGTCAATCAAGAGCCACATATTCACACTGACCACTCAGCATTCAACCGCAGTCCCTGTTACACCCTTACACATTTTCCAGATGTTTAGATTTGATCAATATTTCAGTGCGTTTTCAGAAGTTATGCATGAGAGAATGAAATAAATAGAACACATATAGCTCCAAACCAATGTATATAAATATAACTTTTAGAAAATGTATATTGTAAACAGAAAATCAACAAAAGACAAAAAAAAAATCTAACTATGCAAATAATAAATAGAAATTATCCATCATGCCATGATAATTGTGCCCATAACACAAGGCACTTTTAATAGTTGTGAAAAAATTTGTAATCTCAAGCTTTACAGCATCTGTGTCTGGGTTAGTGCCCTTATTGTACTGGCAGGTCAGTCTGTTGAGGGAATAATGCTGTGGGATTTGACCGGGTGAAGATGTCACTGATCGTTTCCAGCATGAGACGAACATAGACTTCAATAGTCCATAATCCTCCAGCTACAAGCCTTGCCCATCTGTAATGGCTTTTCTGACCACATGGTTTAGGTCAACACAAAAGTCACGGAAATCAGTACATGGAAGTACAAAGACATACTGCAGCACCGCAATGTGGCTCATTGTGGCACCATTTTACCTCAGAAATAAGTTCTTATTGTGTTTTCTTTTGTTAACATAAAGGTAAATGAATATTGTGGCCTGTCTGAAGTAAAAAAAAATACTCAATGAACAAAACAAAACAAAAAACACAACATAGGAGGAGCCATCAAAAGCAACAATTGCATGCAGGGTTAGAGAGGGGCTAGCATGAACCAATAATCACAACCAGCACCGACACTACAATCTGATTAAACTGCTAATGACCTGTCACTCAAGAGCAGGGCAGATGTTTATAGATGCCCAGTACCAACCGCATAGCTCATCAGTCAGAGTCAGCGCCTTTGCAGCCATGTCACCTACCACACCCACTCACTTAGCATTGCCACCGAATAGCACTGGGGAAAACTCAAGAGCAGTGTTTCTTTTCAGGTTTGTGATGGAGGATCTTGAGCTGTCTCCATCTGCTTTCACAAAATCAGTGGTGAGAGCAGCTGTGTTTTTATTTTTTCCCCCTTTTTCCATCACTAGCTTGTTTTGGCCATATTGCAACAACACCATCACCTTTCCTGCGCCACTGCCCCTTCTTGTCTCAAATTTGTGATGTGGAAGCAGCCATTTTCTTGTGGTGACTTCCTCAGCTTTCACCCTGACGCGTGACACTCATGACAAATTGGGTGTGGAAGTGAAGGTGATGGGCTGTGAAAGCAATGTCCCTGCCCCCACTATGCACACTGAGCACATATACACAAAGGCAGCCACAAACTCAAACACACAAATATTGTTTATGTGTACACACACAATTACATACAACAATCTACCCAGCCTTGGGACAAAGTAAGTGGTTGTATTGCAAACACGGTTTTGACCTGGACGTAAAACACACAAAGAAAAGAGCAATTGGAACCCTGACTTCTTTGTCCAACTTTGACTCTAGCATTTGTTTAATTTATTACATCAGTTACATTATCTGCCATATGATATGTTAATGTCTTTTGATTTTAGCATTTCCAATATGATACACTAACAAATTAGGTCTGACTAAAATTAATATTATTTTAAAATAAATTCTAATCCAATTAAAATCCTCACATCACACCACCTTTACAATGAAAAAATTTAGTAATTTCAACTAGGGAGAAAAATTATTATACTGGATTATATAGCAATTATCATAACATTATACTAATTCCCATAGAAGTATTTAAATTATATGGTTGGTTGATTGCGTGATAAATTAAAGAGCCATTTTTTTCTCACTAAGAATCTCATCCAGCAGTGATCAGGATTGGGGCTCTAAGGCACATTCAAGCCCAGACAAGCTAGAACCAGTCTAACCTAATATTGTAGTGATTATTAAGACCACCTCCAGGGACGTAATCCAACCTGTAACCTTAGCCTGATCCACAAGTTCTTAAAGATCATCCTGCTTTAAGAATGCAACAAGAACAAAATTCAGTTTTCCTTAATCAACAAAAGATTATTTAGTCAAGTCTGGTAAAACATGAGATTTCTCACTTTCCGAGTTTGATTTATGAATCACATGAATGGACTCACTAACACAGACATGTCACAGATAAAAGAGAAATATTTATATTTTTAAGTTTGCCAGGTGGAGAGAGGTAAAAACAAAACAAAACAGTTTCAGTGATATTTTCTTAGTTTTCTTGTATTGCTATAAAATCAAAATGAAATGTGGGATTTTATCAGGGTGTAAAATGTGTGCATACTATATCTGTACCACTCCCAACACAACCCAAGAGATGGACAACTATATGCGGTTTTGTCACAGGTCCAAAAGTTTGGAACCAATGAAAACCCAGTCTGAGAGGGAAGACTTGAGGAAAACCAGGATCAACCTGAACAGATTCAAGGAAAATTAGACTTAAACCAAAATTTGTTAGACCATTTATCTAGATCAATTTAAAAAAAGGACAAGTGATGTTATAATAATGATGTCCTCAGAACTAGTTCTTAGGGCAATTCATTTATGTTCTAAAGACAAATGTATAACTAACTGAATTCATGTATGAGATTGTGTGTGCTTGGGTTCATTTGGGTCTATTTAGGCTCTGGACACATTGGCATACTGACGAAAAACCCAGGGCAATGAAACTAGATCCATGGAATTCAGTGGACCTCTACAATGTACTGTAGGTATGTATGTAATCCCAAAAGAAACAGCCACATAACATGTACAATAACATTCTGGTTCCCAAACTACTACAATATTACTAATGTAATACTACTCCATTGCAGAACAGCCATCACATGGCAACAACTTCAATACATGCTACTGATAGGGGTGAACACTTATTAAATTACTAAGGTGGCTGTAATTAGCAGGAACTATAGCTTCGCTTCTTGAAAACATAGTTGTACTCTGCATCAAGCTGGAAGCTCACGTTATCAAAGTTGTATCAGGCAATTGACAAGGCTTTTATAATTAGGCATGCTGTTCTTTGAGAGACGAAAAGAAATCTCAGTGACACAATGCACAGCGGGCTATATATTCACTTACAAACCCTACAGCAGCAGAGAACAGCCTTATTGCCTTTGATCCTTCCAAATCCATCCAATTGTTTATAGAAGTTGTAGAGGTCCCTATGCCCTTTTGGAGTGGGCAACTTATGCTGAAAACGTTCGTGGAGATGATGTTAAGTGAAAGCACCAGCAAAATATTCAGGATGTGTGGCTTCTTAGAACAATTTAGATGATGTAAATATACTTACAGTATTATAATTTGTACAGTACATGCATAGATTTAAGGCTTTGCTAAATTTTATTGTCAGTGATTTTTCACATTTTAATCCACACACTCATACATTTTCCTGTTCAGTATCACGAGGGGCAAGTTACACCATGGACAGGTCGCCACGACTGTAATATTTAAGTTATTTGCTATTATTTTATATTGATAATGTGCCTAAATACTTTGTATTTTTTATTAAACATACATAATAGAATTTAACTTGCCACTAAATAGGTGATTATGTGGCTCAATCTGAATTCAGATAACACAAAATACATTATTACCAAAATACAGCGAAATGTCCAAAATAAATTACTACCTAAGTTAAATCAGTTGTGACAAAAAATGTATCTTATTATCAGCTCATCGATTATCATCGATACTTCCAGTTATAAAGTGCCTTTTTCCATGTTTACATATACATTTTCTCCAAGACACTGGGCATCACAAAGCTATAGGCCCCGTCTGTGCACGGTGACCATTGTGCACACATCAGCCAAGGGCTTTTTGTGCTATTGTTCTCAGTGACAGGCTGAATGAGAGGGAGTGTTTCTCAGTACCAGGATGTGTAGAAGACACCTGCTGGGCTGGGCTGCACCGGCCTGCTCTGCTCCGCCATTAAAACATGTAGCGCTGGGGGCTCTTTTGTTAGGCAGGAGCTGTTGGTGGTGACATGTTTGAAGTGTCACAAGTGTCAGTCTTTATTAGATCCAGAATGATACTAGGTGATGGAGGAGCATGGTTAGCCAAGAAAGGGTAAAGTTAGATTGAGAATCGTGGACAGAAAACACCTCTCTCATATAATTTTCTCTGAAAACTGAATAAACTACCAAATGCTAAATTGGTGAGGTCTGGAACTGCACTACTCCAGTGGGTCTGATATTTCATAACTGTCACACTATCTAATGTCCAACTTTGTATCTGACTGCCTACTTAATTTTTCACCTCAGCTCAAAAGAGTCCTAAGTGCACTGCCAGACAGAAAAGTATCATATGACTCGGATGGTGATAAAATCATTAGATGCTAACTAAAATTGCAATGTACAGTATCAACACAATTGGTCAGTCAGACTGTATTTTCACTTAGTTTATACAAGTAATGTAAATGCTTATGAATATGAAAAAATAGGTAAATGTGTACATTATATATAGTACGTATTATATGCTGCTGCCAGTACAATTAATCACACAATCTTCTGAGGTAATGAAGCATCTCCTTACTGTTGTTTTCATTAGCATATTCTTGCAGTGATTCACATTTTTTACCATTGTGTGTGTGCAAGGCTGTATCTGCATGCATTTCCAAAATAACTAGAGAATACAGAAGAGATAATTTAGGGGGCTACTGCAGTACAAATATGGAGGTTGCTAGAAGCACACATCGATTGACATCTGCTCAAATGTTCATCGACAAAAAGAGAAACACTGAGAAAAGGAGTACGAAGGAAAGAGAGGGGTCCTGAGAGGGGGAGAAAAATCCATAATTGCTCTCATCGCCATATGATTTTCTGCAGGCAATTTTCAGGGAGCACACACTGACCTTTGCCTACTTAATTCCTGTGCAGTAAAGAAACAGAGCGATGATCACTGAGGCACATAATTACACCCTCATCGATACATGGATCTATGGGATGGGCAATGAATGCAACTCAGGGATAAAAGGACAATACACATTACCCTTACACATACACACACACACACACACACATAGAGGAAAACACATGCCCCTACACATATCATCATGGCAGTGGCATATATTTCTATCTGGATGCAAAGTCAATGTGAAATGCATGGTGGGTAATGATGATGTGAAGGTTTGAGCCTTGGTGGAGGAGCCCCATATGGCTCTCTCCGTCCGTGTCATTACCTTGTTACGCCTCTGACTTCCATTCAGAAAGAGAGCGAGTGAAGAGGACAGAAACAGAGAGAGAGAGTGAGGATCACCCAAGACCACGCTACAACTGAAATTGTCTGGGGTCAACAGTGCCATAATTACTTTAAAATGTCAGCCTGCAATAAAATACAACAGTTCATCTGGCAGAAAGCAAATTAGCTTTGACCATGCCGTAATTACCCTTTCCTGCAGAACCATTAGAAGAGATCAAATCTTCACATTCTCTGTTTGAGGAAAGGCCATCAGAGTACACTCCACCTGACAAGGATGCACATTTGCCATTTTGCAGGGGTAATTAATTGTCCTTATAATAGAAATTTTATATTGGACTACAAAATGAAAAAAAACTGTGATAACCTGCCAGTTTCATCTTAACCATTTGCTGACATGCTTTGCCTTTTGCTCTCACACCATTTCTTCCTTTTTTATTTGACTTTAACAGCTGACTAATTTGTATGTTTAGATCCTCTGAACATACATACCCTCCTGCCCTATGTATGTTAAACATATCAAATAAGCCTGCATGCTTTTAAGTTATATGCGTGAAAGCAAATTCTCTCTTTTAAAGGAGTTACAATGTGTACAGTACTTCTGCCTGCCTTGCACTTTTGCAAACAAAACCTGATAAACTCTATATGCACAGAATTCAGGGAAATAATCAAATGTGGTATGTCTTCAGTAATAATAATAATAGAAATACACCAGTATCAAATAACCAAACTTTTTCACCCCCAAATAATATTTTATCTAAAGAGTAAAAAAGCTCTGCTTGATCTCTCTAAAGGTCATGTTGCTTCTCAGACCCAGTGCAACCAGTTTGGTCTGATCTGCCTGAGTGGCCAACGTTGTCCTACTTAAAGCTCCATTTGTATGTTATTCTCCCAACATCTCAGATAAAACTGTACTACGTACACACATTGTAGTATGATGAATAAAAAACAACTTATTATATAGTACCTTCACTGTACTAATACAAACATGCTAGAAAATTTAAGTAAAGTGGTCAAAATACGACCCGCTTTACTAATAGCAATTCTTTTGGAAGCAGTGCACCATCAAGCTCTGTGTTATGGCGATTAGTGTCATTGTGATGGATTCCCACAAGTTCCTGGACATTTCAAAAGACACAGGTACTGCGTTTGGTGGATGATTATCATCACATTAAATTTCATTCCTCTTTTGAACAGCCTTTTTTCACAATTTTAGCAATTAATGTCTGAGCCAGAGAAATTACGTTAAACAGCTAAACTAAGAGAATAGGGATCACGGATGGAATAACTGGGTGTGGATGCAAGCCCAAAGTAGTCAGTCTATATCACAGGTAGCTGCGCAAGATGCAGTACAACCACTGCTGCGCTACTGCTGAATCTGAATCTCAGCTCAAGAGCATTGTAACCTTATCAAATTAGCTTTGGGCCCAGTCTGTCAGCCAGTGCTGCTGGGCTGGCAGCCACCACCATGATTAGTCATATTGAATTATATATTCAGAGCATGTACGACACCTTCCACATCCACACAATACATACAGAGAATCACACAAACGCACATACACTGTAATCAGAAAGACATACACTAACTCACACAGTGATGAAAACAAGCACACACACACACACACACACACACACACACAGACAAAATAAATACACACTTTGGAACAGGGTGATGCGGATGTGCGTAAACAGGATTAGGAGAGACGGTTCCACTGTCACAGAGACCTCCAGATTGTAATTCTCATGCCTCTCTGACAGCTTGGCACAGCACTAAGTCACCTAACGTTTGCCTTGACATGAAATCCAGACCTGGGCATGGATGAGGTTATCGTGGGGGGAAATGAGTGGGAGGAAACGCGTCTAGTCCTATTGGAAGAACTGTTTAGTACTAATGCCTGGGCCTAGTTGACTTGGTGGTAGGGGGGTCTGAATATCAAAAATATCCACCATCCACCAACTGCCTTTGGCATAGTTGCCATGATAGCTGGAGGTTTAGGCTGTGCTGTCCTTATACACATGTGAAACCTATCTAAAAGTAGTTGAAAGATTAGAATCCTCTTCATTAAATTTATCTCTTACATAAACTTTTAATATGTACATCAGCAGTGTGTATGGGACTTCCAGGGAAGCTTAAATGACTGCAACCTGTAATTACTGTTCCAGCACTTGATTAGAATAATCTGATTGCAATTATTCAGTGACTTTAAAATACAAGCCTCGAGCTACAGAACAATAATTCAAGGGCAGTGATTGGGAACGTGTTTCTTTTTTGGCTGTAAAATGACGTTTTAATCGACAGAGTGAAAGAGGTTCCCTGCTAAGGAGCCAGCTCCCTCAATTAAAGCCCATTTATGCAGTGAGGGGGAAGACGTGCTGCGATGTGGAGTTAATCACCAGGCAGACACTTCTCACGGATCAGGGAACTAACCCCTCTAACGGGTAAACAGGCAGAAACGCAACACTCCGGCAAGGAGACGAAGAAAGCACAAACGAACACACACATTTGTCTTACCTGTTACTGTATTATGTTATTTATTTCTTTAATTAATTTGCTGAATGAATCTGGAAATAAAGATTACTTTAAGGTTAACAGACCAATCCTACAGAAAATGGTTTTGCTATGGTCATTTGACTTAAGAGAGAGCGAAAAAACTAAACAAAGCTGCCAGTTCTAACAGAACGCACTTGCAGACATGTCAATTATCTCCCATATTCTGTAACAACAAAGCTATATGACTGATAGCATGTAACAGACAACTCTAATGTATCTCATTACTCTAAGGAGTCTGTGGTAGATTAATTAAAAAAGTAATACAACATGAGGGAGACATATTGCCCAGCTGGCACTGATTCCATGGTCAAAGTGAAGGACAAACATGGTGACTATCATTTTTTTCTAGGCCTATAATTTGAGGGACTTTATTTCCTTGTTCTGATTTACCTGAGGAGAGGCGATTTTTGTCCCTGCCTTACAGGCTGACCCACCCTGGGTGATTAACAGAGCCGATTAGTCCTTCTCTGACACACATACAGAGACACACACACACTCAGACTTTGCCCTTCATCAGTCTTACACTGAATCTGTTTTTAGTGTGCCCATATTCACCACATGAGGATATAATGGTGTGGATGGAAGACTAGTGGGTGCTTACGCTTTGGATTGGAATAGATGTCCATTATTTTTTAAAAGCTTAATTGTTACCATCTTCAATTATTCCGTTTCATAATTGACTGTACATTATTAACAATACGGGATGACCCAGAATGCATTAATCAGTATTACTCTGCCTTAACCTCAGTTAAGTGGCACAATAAGAGACATGCCCTCTCTAATCAGCTTCATTGTGTTATATCACCTCCACTCTAACTATATCACCAAGAGTTCAAAGACCTTGCGCTACATGTTATTGCTGAAACCATCTTTAATCAGCAGCATTGGTCTTTGTTAGATCTTGGAGGTCTGCGTTGTAATGAAAACGCCAGCTAGCTCTGATAGCAGTCTAATTGGGAGATAATGAGCCAATAACATCAATGGCTAATGACACACCGAGTTTAAGTCACACCCCCCTCAGGCCACACAGAGGCTCATTCACCACTGATGGAGTGTATAGCTGGGAAGTCTGACAGAGGTAGACCATGCTCTGTACAAACAGGCTGCCTTGATGGCTTCATTAGGCTAATGAAAGGCGGTGCTTGATGCTTAAAGATGGTTGTAGTGGACCCTTGGCTAAAGGGAACAGATACAGACACCTGATCTCTAGATCACGTCTAATGTCATTCTAGAAATAAAAAATGAACAATTTTTATAACAGTAACAGTTTAGATTGTTTTTGCATTATGTAATTTGCCAAACTACTGATACATGTAAATTCATTATCAAAAAAAAGCATACTTGTGCAAACTTTCAAAAGAAAACAGCACTGAAAAGTGTGATATACTTACGTGTGATATGTGTAGTTTCTTTGTTAGTTGAAGGATGAGTAGCTGGGTTGACACCTTAAGCACTGTATGAGTGTGTGGGCGTGGGCACCAGCAAGTGGGTTGAAGGGGGCTGAACTTTTGTCAGGTCTCAACAATGAACAAGCTAACAGTAAACAAGCCTGATGATCCATAATCACATTAAGAGAGGAACCAAGCATGGAGGAACGACCCCACTAATCCACACTGTGCTAGCTCTGTAACCTGCACATAATCCTAAAGAGAGGGAGAGAGGTTTTGGAATCGAATTACTGTACATACAAGCTTTAGGCCAATTACCTTGATGTTTTAAATCTCTAGCCTGTTGTAGCTTATATTTATATAATGGGTGTCACAGAGTTTTGCATCCCCAATACAGGGCAAGTTAATAAAACACAGGCACATATGATGTAAGCAACAGAATAACTTAGTAATTATAGGGTTTATATGTACATGTTATGCTTAAATCACTGCAACATATATTATCATACAATAACGTCTTGCAGGTATGAAAAAAATGAGCAGGGAATCTAAACAAAAAACACCTTTGTTTTATATTTGTGTACTGTAAGTGGCTGAATTTGATATCCAGTACATTAGTTAGAAACTGCCCGTAGGAGAAAGTTAAACCAGGTAATTACACATGAACAACTGTTAAATGCTTAGATTAGAATATTATGCATGATTCTCATTTCCATTTCTTTTTCTCCTGATAGGTCAAGATTTACCCACAAAGCCATGACACAAGTAAGGGATGATGCAGAGAACTATACTGCCGTATATTTTCGGTCTGAGGCCTTACTACAGATTGCCCCTCCGTGAAACTTTATTATCAGTTCAATTATTTCCACTGTGAGTACTAAAGCCTAAATGCTGAATATTAATTTTGCACACTCTGTAATCATATTATAAAAACAGAAGCATTCACCCATTCCAGGCAAGGTTGTGTAAATAGTGAATTGTCTGTGTCTGTGGTCTAAACCTGACTATACAATACAGCTTATGCAGACAAATGGACAGGTGACCCTTCAATAAAATTAGCTAAATGTTAACAGTAAGGCTTGGCAATGAAAAATGATTTATGAATTGTCTAAAATAACTAAAAGAATCAACCAATCAAAGAATCAAGTAAAAAAAAAAAGAAGATCAAAGTAGCAGGTCTTTCCAAAAAGCTTATTTTACAAAAG
>OMLM01001860.1:9466-31895 GCA_900302695.1 Helostoma temminkii | reverse complement strand
CTTATTTTACAAAAGACATACAAGAAATGTTAAATGAGGGAAAAAGGCTTTGTCTTACAGGCTATCATATTGAACTTGCATTAATATAAGCTGCACTATCTTCGCATTACTTTCAAAACTTCGCTGAGCAAACTTTTTCTGCCAACTCCTGTACAGCTGAGGGAAATTCATCATTATCAGCCAGTGGATCAAAAATGCAGAGGGGGTGAAAATGACAGATACAGCAAAAGTAAAGAAGGGGAAGGTGGGTGGAGATGATGTGGGGAGTGAGAATACAGAGAGATTGGAGCCAGACAATGAGCATTGGTGGAGAGTGTATATGTGTGTGGATGGATGGATGGGTGTGTGTATATGGGAGAGAGACAGAGAGAGAGAAACACCGACAGAGAGGTCCTTGAAGTAAACCCTGGGAGCCGGGAACCAGCTGGACTCTGAGTACTGCCTACTGATTCTGCCCGCCCTCCCGATCTTTCCTCTCCTCAAACATTTCCCACTCTGTCACTTCCCTTTCCCCTTTCTTTCTTTTCATCCCTTGTTCTTTCCCGTCTCCTCATTCTATTTTTACGTACATTTCAACTTTCACTACATTCTCAATTGTAACTGCTTATTTGTGATGTTTGAAATTACCCATGTAAAACTGGTAAACAGGTAACTAATAAATATACTATATGGATATATACACATTTAACTCAGGCCAAACCTCCCCATATTACTGCTAATCTTACACTTCAGAACCAGACAGCAAATATATCAAAATATTTGAAATCATCACAATTCTGCCTAAAGATTTGACCATTTCTGGTTTACAGCTGCTTCTGCTTGTACATATTATCAGGTATTGAATTGTAAACCTTGGCTATATGGGCTGTTCAACCTGAGGAGGTCAAAAACTGTCACTGGTCTCTATTTCACCATTTAACCTGCACAGTGTTTTACAGTATAGTGCAAACACACAAGCACATACATGGTGCCTAACTCCACAAACACATCCAGCTAATACTGCTAAGACTGATCTCTTTGTATCAGCATCTAATGTGTTACAACAGTCCCCCGGCCTATGACCCCAATTTGCTATGCCTGACCACACTGGCTTGTAGCTACTGTACTACTGCCACACAGTGATAACATTCCCTTCAACATCAAAGAAATGATACACTTAGCTGCTGTTACTTAGTGGCTTACTGTATTTAAAACCATCACGGCAGTAGTGATGTAAGATGTGCCTTGGCTGTACGTCTAATAACACACAAAGACAGCACTACAGCTAAATGTGATCAATGAAATTGCATAATGAATGATGACAAATAAATGGTGTGTTTACAAACTAGTCTTGTCCACCCACGATAAGCAGGGTGTAATCAAATCATAACAGTTTGGAGTTTTTGTTGCACTGGTTGCTATTCATCAACACTGTTCTTACCATTACATTAATTAGAAGCTTATGTACATTCACTACATTGTAGCTATTTATACTGTACATACTGGACACCCTGCACAGATACCTAACCACTACACTCAAATGTAATTGCATTGCATTAACCTGTAGCCTGTACATACACTGCTCCTTATGGACACAAAGAATTGTGTTGGCACTGCCACAAACACTTGAACTTTCACAATTTATTCTTCTTATGATATTCCTACATTGTCTACAGTTGTCATTCCTATTTTGTCTGTGTGTTGTTTACTACTAAAAATAAATAAATAAATAATCTATACCTTTCTTTAGAGTCAATGAACAGTTGCTTTTATGTGTTTGCATCTTGTAAGTGTCTTTGTCTATATGTGGCCCTGTGATTGACTGGCGACCTGTCCAGGGTGTACTCCACCTCTAGTTCAGAACATGGATGAATGAATGTATAGATAATGGGGAAAAACACTACATGTAAATTAAGGGGAACACTG
The DNA here is from genome assembly GCA_900302695.1 of Helostoma temminkii. NCBI lineage: Eukaryota > Metazoa > Chordata > Actinopteri > Anabantiformes > Helostomatidae > Helostoma > Helostoma temminkii. The sequence continues at coordinate 29,990 of OMLM01001860.1, read as the reverse complement.
AATCAGTGTCAATACAGTAACAGCACAAGGTTTAACTAGTGCAGATCCTCTATTATTTTCTCAATTCAATTGAAAATTTACTTTTTTACCAATAGGCCACAGAATGTTTGGAGTGGGAATCTGACACCAACCACCATAATCCCAAGCAACACAGGGTTGCATGCTTTAGTCCTGTCCTCTTCACTCATGACCCCACCACCCCTCCAACACCATAATCAAGTTTGTGGATGACACCACTGTGGTGGATCTAATTTCAGAAAATGCTGAGACCTGCAATAGACAGGACAACATCTGGCATCTGGTTAAGTGGTGCACAGACAACAACCTGGTCCTGAACACCACCAAAACCAAGGAGATCACTGTGGATATAAGAAGGGCTAGGAGTATAACACAGTCTCCACTTTTTATCAGTGAGGAGGAGATGGAAAGGGCGAGCTCCATTAAATTTCTGGACGTCCACATAACAGAGGAACTCTTACGAACAGTAAGAGCTCCTCTGATTCCAGCAGAGACTTTTCTTCTTGCAAAAGTTTGCAGGTTGGTCTGCCCTCCAGATTGCCCATAACCTTTCACAGGAGCATGATCAAGAGCATCCTCTGTCAGGGCAGTGGTATGGAAGCTGCACTGCGAGAGACAAGGGGGCCTGTCATAGGTGGTTATAACTGTGGGACTTTCTGTGGGACTTTTTGTGGGACTTTCTCTCCTCACCCTGGACTATGTGTATGCTGACTTCTTGCAGAGGAAAGCAAGAGCAATCGGCTCTGACAAAACCCGCCCATGGCACAGTTTGTTTGTCTCGCTACCAGGAGATACAGCACCTTTAAAACTATTCAAACCATCTAACAGACTCAAAAACAGCAGTTTTTCCAGAACTTTGGCCTGCATCGCCTGCAACTTTGGCCTCCATCACATTACATACATTATAGAATATAACAAAATAACTATACTGAATCATACAGAATAACATTTAAACATACAACACCATTGCACTTCCAACTGTTGTGATACATAATAAATGGGAAGAAAAGGAGAAGAGTTTCCAGTCTTTCACTGACTGTACTGACATGGCCCATTGGCTACATGTACCAATCAGTTTTCTCCAGTAAACTGACTTCTTTCAAGTTTACTGTCAGGCAAACTAGAATTCAGATTAGTGTAATGGAGAAAGGGCATTACAAAACACAATTCCCCCTAGCAGATTTCTTCTGTACAACACAGATTTCTCTGATATGTATATGTATAACCAGTTTCTAACTTGCTTGTTTTACAAGTGCACTTCTGTATGAATAGGTTAAGGTGAGTTAAAGTAACTTAAGGCAAGGTAAGTTAAGGGCAGAACTTTTTATGACTTGCCATCGACTAATGTCTGCACTAATGCCAGCTGATTGAAAGAAAATGTTTGCATTTAGGAAAATTATAAAATCTATAAATGTGAAAAATTATTTGGACATATCTAGATGTTTGTTATGAGCAGTGAGTGAGATAAGAGGAACTGAAAATACAGTTCTCGTGTTTCTGCTGCAGTCTCTCTTTTCTGTCTCTGTCTCTGTGACTGAAGGCGAAGCTTAGCTCCTCCACACAGAGCAAGCAGCAGGCAGAAGAATAGGTGGAGCCAGGTGAGCTGAGACTTCAGTTCGTTATACCTGACTTGTTACTGTACACATAATAAAAGTAAGTAAAAAGTCAATAAAAGTATTCTATCTAAACTCTTAAGACACCCATCATCCATCAGACATTCACCATTGTGTTACCCACAACAAGCTTGTTCACAAATTGCTATAAACACGCTAAAGCGAGAACAGACTATATGTACAGCTGTATGGTAATCTTTTAGCCAAATCTGGCACATAGCTTAAAACTGAGGAAAGTTCTGGTGGCCTGTTAGGTTTAGGCTTGCAAGTAGGCTGAACATGCAAGTTTGCATGTATAAAAACAAAACAAATAATATATATTTCATATATATATATGAGTTCTAGTAAAAAAGAGTAGGGGAGGTAGAGATACTGACTGCTAGTAAGGAGAAATTAAATTAATGAAGCATGTATGTGAACATATGAAGTAAAAAATGTGGGTGGGGTTACAGCCTACACGCCCAGCTTAAGAGCAGTTTTCACACTCTAGCACACAAAGCGAAGGACCAGCTCAGAGATGAGAGGGTTGGCTGCATTGTGCTGCCCCACTTAAATCTTACTTTGAATTCACTAAATGTGTTATTTGACTTGGCAAAGGAGCTAGCATGCCCCAGGGACCAGCAGGGAGTCTTAGCGTGACTTTGCCAAGTTTGATGCAGCCCTGCTGAGCAGCCTTCACCTTGGTTAGCAAGTGACCTTAAACTTAGTGGGTGGTTCAACTCAGTGGTGAAGTTAAAAGGTGGGGTGGGGTGACTCAGCAAACAAAAAAAAAACAGAGTAATCATAAATACTAGTGGTTGTAGTTTATTTTAAACACCCCTAATGAGCATTTTCACTGAGAAAAAAATAGAGAAAGAACAGAAAGGTTTTTTTAAGGAAATGAGAGCAAGACATAATTCATAACTTAGACTGAAAGAAAGAGAGGAACTGTGTCTAACACTCAGAAGTCCAGGCTACGCTTATATTGGCCTGGCACGACCTAGCCCAGACATCTGGCTGTATAATACAACAGCCAGGAATGGAAAATATTTTTCTTTGCCTTGTGAATGATGGAAAATAAAAGTCCATGAAAACATCTTAGCGATATATACTGTGCTGTAAACCAAAATAATGCATTTTTATTTTGTATTTAGAGGATTGGAAAAAACCCTATAAACCCTTTCATTCATTGGCTTAGGACGGAAAACCTATTATTTTATTTTTCTAAGAAAATAAATCAGTGGTTGTTATGGGGACTTGTCCACTGCAATTACTTTCTAAACTCATAAGATATATATCCAACACAAGCAATTAATGCTGGATAGAGCTGATCCCCTTTAGGCTTTAATATATGCAAAAAAAAAAAAAAGTTAAATAAATCATTGCTTTACATTTTAAGATATGGGGCAATCCCATTGAAAACACACTTACAATTGTATACAGTACAAGTCTCAAAAGTCTTGTGTTATGTGTCATCTGTTACCCAAATTCCATCCCAGTTTCCCATTAAATAAGAAATCCTGTGATTATGTTTACAGCAAGGTTCAGTTTAAGGTCAGTAAAACATAAAACAGTAACTATAAGCCCTGCAATTAAACTTGAAGTTTTGGGTTAATGACTGTATTTGTGCACAATTTTGCCAAGGATTCATGTCACTATGTTTCAAAGGTCCAAACTCAGGGGAAGACAAATCAGGACAACTTTAAAAAGACATCATCCAAGGTTGCCAGCATGATAAACCAACAGGGAGAAGCCCCAGACACTCAGCTCCATGAAACGCGCTGAAAACCTTACTCAAGTCTTACTCAAGGGAATGTGAAAGATGAGGCACCTCACAACAACTTCCCTATGTCCCACATAGGAAAAATAAAAGAAGAGATACAGAGAGAGAGAGAAAGAGGTGTTGTGAGGAGGGCAGTAAAAGAGGATAAGGAATTATGCCAGTGTCTGAAGATTCATTTTGAGGTTGTATTTAGAGAAATGGTGTCTGGCAGCATGCATGGGGTCAAGCCCTGGGGGCCTGGAGCTCAAGCAGCCATCTTGGCAGTGACTCCTTCAGTGCAGAAAGAGGTGTGGTGGGGGTTACAAGGTACATCAGTCTGCTGGGACTCAGCATTTCCTCTTTCCCACTGTTGCACTAATGTAACTTCTATTTTTTTTTCATACAGTTTATCTTTGATCAGAAACATATTGCTCAGTCGACAAGCAGTGTAAACATCCACATAACTTGGAGTGAAATCATTACTTCCTGTAGTTATATTTACTATTAGGATGATGATACTCAGAAGGGAACTGACAATCAAGAAATCATATGGTGTATGCTGTCTTCCCACAAGGACAGAGAGCTCCTTACCCATCCTTCTTCCTCTTCTTGTGAACATTTTTGAAATGTAAAGGATCGACCCTGGATTCTGTCATTTTCCATAAACAGGGGAATTCAAATAATCATTGTGACATATTATGCTCTCCTGCATAGTTTCCTTGTCTTTCCTTCTCTTACTCACATAACGCATATGCGTACACAAAATGCACTCTTACTCTACGGGACCTCCTACATGGGAAAAGCAGACTAGCCTTGAAAGGTTTACAGTGTTGATCTAGCTGATAAGCTAACCAATTGGGGTCATTTATTAAGGAAAACCTAGCTCAAATGTGATCCCTGTATATGATGGAAAGTCTTCTGACAACTCAATTCTATCCACATCTCTGCAGTTCCTGACAGTATCACCTAGCAAAAACCCAAGCAATGTTATTATGGATCTTTAGTGGCCTAAAGACAGTAAACTGTTAAGTAGATATGTAAATTGGAGTAAGAGAGAGACTAAGGAAAGAGTATGATATATACCAGATAAACTATGTCTTTAAGTTTGTCTTTAAAATTCAGATAGATGTGATAAATTAAGAAAACCAGTGGCTGATCAAAGAGACACAGACAGTAAATAAAACCCATCTGGAAAGGCTTTTGTCTCTTCTGTACGAGCTGAAACTCAATGCTCATATCAGATCTGAATGCTGTGCAGCGATAATAGCTGAATATTCATTTTAGTTCGAGCGGAAGACAAACATTCCCGTCCTTAATGACATCTCCAGGGAGGAAGTTCATTACACAAGGTTGTTATGCAACAAAACCCTGTCACTTTGAGAGGTCAGAGGAGGTTCACACTGCTAACATTAGAGCAAAACCCAATGGCAACTAGGTTGGCAACACTTGCTGCATGAAATAACTTTAAAAGAACTGAAATAGAAGTAACATCAGTTATCCAGGTAGGTATAAGGCTTTACATTACGACATCCTGAAAACGGACTGAAACTTAATGTAGAGGTATGTCAAAGCAGAACATGTATTTCAGAAAGTCGATCGCTCAAGCCAATAACTCATGATCAATAACCAGTTATTGTCCTAATGTTTGGTTTAATACACCAGGATACACTAGTCTTCTGGGGGTTTAACAAAGGAAACAACATAAATAAAGAAATTCCAAGGTAGCTGAATTATGTGTTTACAAGCAATCATTCCTATGACTGATTCTTTTTTTTTAAACAGCTAATTCTGTATCTTGTTCTTCTTTATTTTATTGAGATGACTTTTTATTAAGAGCAATTGTCTTATTTTAAAATTTTCAGTTTGTGTGTAAATGTGTGTTTGTGCATGACAGAGTTCATGGAGAAGAGAATCTATGTCAAAAAAGAGCTGGTCTATATGGAATAATATAAGGAAAACATGAGCAAGACATTCTAATAATGCTGAATATCTCACACAGTAACAGGCAGGTGTACTGTATGCACACATGCCTGATTGAAGGTGTGTGTATATGTCTGTGTGTCTCTCTGGGAGAACACTGTAGCTGTTGTTCTGTTCTGTGCACTGATTGATGGTTGCTGTTGATGCAGGCCTACATTTTTGAGTGGATAGGAGTCATAGCACGAGCAAACACAAGATGGAAGACTGTGGAACTCTCCACTACAAAGAATAGCAAGACTTTCTACACCACATACACACACTGCAGAGAAACACATTCTCACACAAACACCACACCCACAGATCCACTTCCCCACCTCCAGTGCTTGAAGATCTACCTGCCAGCTGCTGCCAGTCGCAGGGAAAGATGGGCTTTGTTGGTTTTGTGAAGCCCACCGACAAGACCCCCCTGGAGACTGCAGGTCTCTAGCAGCACAAGCCTCAGCCTTATCCACTCCGCCGCACAGGCAATCTGTTTTCTATATTACCAGCCTGTATCACTGTACTATGCACTATAGAACAGCAATTGAGCAGGAAATTAAGTTAGGGGATCGGTATTTGGCAGAGGAGAGCAAGCTGGTGTGGTCTTCCCTCTCCACATACAAGGATCATTAAATATCACACTAGTTTCTTGATAAATTTCCTCTCTCCCATTCTACTGACTCCCATCTTTCTCCTCTCTCTTCTTCTATCTTTCTGTCTTTTCTTTCTTCCTCAATTTTCTTCTCATCATCTGCCCGTTTCCCTCTCGTCTATCTGTGTTTGTAGTGTGTATGAAACAAAACATCCTAATGGATGTTTGAACAGCTTGAGATGTGTCGGGCTGGGAACTACCTCCCTGTGACAGGGAGCTCTGGCAGTGAATTGAGACCATTACAAGGGGAAAATAGGGAACATATATCTTTCTTTTCCTCTTTGTTTATATCTTTTCCTGATATAATTTTCTCTCACTAATTCTCTGTACATACAACAGAGGACAGACCTTTTTTGGATTAGTAGTCATAAAGGAACCATTTTTTGCCTTGTTGTCCTGCCTTTCTTCTATATTATTTATCCTTAACTGCATTCAGTGAGCCACTGTGTGTGACTGTAAGAAGTTAGTAAGTGAGCAAAGTAAAAAGAGAACAAGAGCAAGCTAGGTCAGCACTTCGGTATTCAAAACCGTGCTACTCCACTTTCACTGGAACACTCTTGACTGGTGAAACAAATGCACACTAGTGCGCACAAAGATATGCACAATATATTTTTTTTTACTCCTATGTGAATTCTCAGTTCTATGTTCTAGCACAAAAAGAACTTTTTCTTTTGTTTCTTTCATTAACTTCTTAATCATAAACCTCATTATCAAGCTAATAATTAACTTATATTTTAAATTACTTTTAGGTTAATTTTGGGTATCCAAATGTCCCAGATCTCAACTTATTAATGAAACGTATATTCATAGAAGACATTCTCTCCCTTAACAGTTTAGGACATGAGTGGACTGCAGCACACACACACAAACGTGTGTGTGTGTATATATATGCTTAGGATATAGTTTAAATGCCAGCATCAGCATTTTAAATATCAGTTTCTTTATATGCGGTTTATATGATGTTTATAAATAAGAATACTTTTCCACTTGAAATGGGGTGTGACCCATGTAGAAACACCTTCAGCGCCTGACATTTTCAATTTCTTGCTCAGAACAAAGTTTTACACAAACCTGAAATCAGACACCAGATTTCCATCCAGACAGAAAGCAGCAGACCATCATTACGACAAAGAGCTCTTACTGCTACAATCTAAGGTCAATCTGTAGTGTTGACATTTAAATTAACAAGTGCTACAAGCACCATTACTTTTGGCTCCTGGTTCTGTAACAATTAACAGATCAACACGCTGTCAGAGAGATAATCAAATAAATTAATATCGATAAATAAGTGAATGAAAAGAAAATACATACAACACTTTGGAGGTAGATTCATGACAGTAACTGGCCACATAGAACACAGACAGCACACTCTGTTGGCCTGTGCAGTGGTCAGTTTTGTTGGAGGCAGTCAGAGAGATAAGCTGCCAAACAGGTCTAAATCCCTCCTGAAGCGGCCTTGATGGACAGACAGGCCACCATTAACAATGCGGTAGCTTGTGAGAGCACAAGCTGATGGAAAGATACCCTGGCATTTGCTGTGTTAAGAAGTGGCCCTTAAAGATTTCACACTTCCAATTTCTTTGAATTATCTGCCATCTCCAACCTGTCACTCAGCCTGACAATCTCAGATTCTTGCTCACTGAGGCACCAGGCTGGTTATTGACAAAGCAATTCATGGTGATACAGCAAAATCTGATAAAACATTAGTCAACAACAAGATGTACAACTCTAAATACAACTCATACATCAATACATGCTCTTGTTTTCCTTTTTTTTAACTTAAAATCATTGTAATTAATGTGTAGTAAATTACACACAATGTAGTGAGTATAGCGTTAAAACATTTGAGTGGTGTTCTCACAATTATCAAACGTCACTTTGGGCTCACCAACACCTGAGTGTTGGTAAAATACCATGAATCATAAGACTTCAAACTTTGTGACAACGTAGTGCAATCACCATTTGCTAGACTGTACCATGCACACCAGAACAGCTTTTTAAGGTCCACCTAAGGCAGTGATGACATCCAATTCTGTTTTGACACTGAACACACTGCTTATCAGATCTTTACTGGTTTGATTTGTTCACTGCTCCAGACAGGACATGATAGAAATATCACAACATGCCGATTACCCTCAGCATTCAGTACACAGTGCACACCCAGTGCTTTCTATGAATTATTAAAGGCAGACAGATTACGCTGCAAGGCTGAAAGTCTAGAGGCATGCTACAGATGCCGCTGAGCAAAACACTCACATCAGAAGTCTCTTTTTGTTCCTTTTTTAGACAAGAGACTGAATCAGATTAGAGTGGGTGGCTGTTTGGAAAGTCCTGGCATACCTGGACAAGAAAAACTGTGAGTGGGATTTGCATGTGTCTTTGCATGTGTGAGTCTGTTGCAAGGGATGGAGGGGGTGAAGGGCATAGTGTCAGGGCTTGTCTGACATGTGGCCTGGTGGGTTGGCTGGATAGTTGGTTTACTGTCTAGATGGCTGGTTGGGTGCATCCCAGCTCAAGTCTGGCCTCTCTCTCTCTTTCTCTCTCTGTCTCCCTCTCGGGAGTGACGGGCTGAGACATTAAGACAGGCGTTTTAATTAACTGTGCCACTCTTCCACCTGCTGCCCTCAATATGCTCCGGCCCAGGCAAGCTGTCTCTCATGCCACTGACTCCCTTGCTCTTTTTTTTGCTCCATATTTCCCGTCTCTATCACTTTTCTAGTCTCTTTCTTTTTCTCTCCCCAATTTATAAATTTCATTCTCCAACATTCCAACTTGCGCTCTCCCACCATCTGACCCCAATAAATTAGAACTCATTTGAACAGATAAAAGTGATTCCATGAGGCTCTTATGACAGCATTAACCAATTTCTTATTTGAACTTGAACAGAAGTAATTTCTACATGTGTCCTGTTCTACTGACCCTCTAACGATCCCCCTCACATCTCATACACAGACACACATAGTCCCATGTCTCATGCTCCTCAAATCTATGTGGTAATTCTGTTCTGCCTGACACTCATCAGGCTATTCATTAACGCCTGATTGGAGATGGATATTTCTTTTCCCTCATGGCAGACTGAAGCTAGGGATCAAACTGGGGACATTACAGGACTTACAAGAGCAAAAGCAACACACATCAGCTCTGTGTATGTGTCTGAAGACAGTGTCTGTGTGGATATGTACTAATAAATGTTTGTATTAATGTGTGTAAATGTAGGCTTGGTTATTCAAGAAGCTCATTGAGTGCTGTGACTCCTATAGTTTAGTAATTTAGATCATACATTGTGAATCAATTCAAACAGACCAACAAATGATCCTCTTTTAGCACGCTACTTAAATTGTATTACAGTTTTAATGGGGTTAATAATGGACAGCATTAGCAACACAGGAAAATGACTCTACAGAGTGTTTTATTAAAAGGATTAATGTCCGCTGCTCACAATTAAAGTCAGGTCTTTGAGATACAGTTAAAACTAACAAATGGCAAAGCTCTGGCTCCATGATGGGGCCTCAGTCGCAGCCTTACTCCAGTAAGAAGACAGCAACTGGGTCCAATTTATCAGCCTGGCAGACAGGGAGCATTCATCTGCTGTGTGAGGAGAAGTGACTTTGAAGTTCTCCGCAGTAAGGTGAAAGAGCAGCTGTGGCCTCAACCTCTGTGTTTATGTAGCCGCACTCGTCCTGGGAGAGCTCTTAATGAATGATGTGGACAGATAGACACCACAGCTAAAAGCACACACTTACACGTCTGTGTGAGGGCCAAGACACACACTAAGGATTTAGGCATATTTTATGTTGAGGTCGTGGACATGTCGGCATGTACAGTACATGCAAGCATGTACTTTATGTATGTATGCACTATAAACAGAAAAATGCATAAAAAAGCACGCAGTAGGTGCTGCTGCATTTTGTAAATGTATTACACAGTGTAAGGTTTCAAACTAAGCAGGGACTAACCGGTTAGTAGCAGGCTGTGCCAACATCCTCCAGCAATGTCCCTCACTGGCGAGCTTGGCAGCGTCACTTCCTCTGGGAATAGGATGTTCCTCTTCACATTACCACATGCTCGTCCACAGCCCCACTGAAACAACCTGCCATCATCTGCATAATAACATTTCCAATTAGGAAAAACAATATAAAACAATTTTAAACAATTTCTAATGTTTTAAAAATAAATGTACTGCACAAAGGTGTAGTGTGATGAGTATATATGGATGGAAGATGTTTCTCCACTAATTAGTGGAATAGGGCCTCTAACCCCCACAGCTGATGTTGCATCTCTCTTCAGCACAACTCTGAGAGGATGTTGTCCTTGTTGTGCTGCATGGGGCCTCTGGTGATAAATTATGGATGCAACGCAAAAGCTGTAAAATTTGTTGTATCTTCTATTATCTTCATGTTAAAGGCCACAAAAGCTCTTCAGTGAAGTCAGCCATTAAGAAATGACAGGTATTGCTATCAGGCTTCTTTATAGCCTATTACCTGCAATGACAGCAGCTGCTGCTGCACCACTGTACGGCCTATCACATTATTTGCAGCTAAAGTCAGCTACTGTGTCATTTCGCCTCATTTTCTTGACAGTGCTATCATAAATCCATTGGGCTGCAGGGGAAACTGTCGACTACCTCGATTATCTTCATAGCCTGAATGAATTCTGAAATGTATGTAACAGACAATGACTGTTATGGATCAGGAGTCAGGGCCGTATTCTTGCTAACTCCCTCTCTCTCTCCCTCTGTGTGTCTCTCTCTCAGGTGATGTGCTGATTGAGGGCTTGAGGGCTCTGATATTCGTATAAAATTGAGTAAAATAGGTGAACTTTGAAGCACACAGTTACAGCTCGCGACTGGTGACATCAGCTCCATATCATGAAGGGGTGAATGGTCAATGATGGTAACCTAAGTTGAGATAACTGGCATAGGGCTCCTATAACAATTACAAATAACCGCATTTTTAAAAAAGGCAAATATTTAATCAGCATGTATTTAATGATGCAACTTTGACTGAATGTGATGTTACCAGTATTGTAAATTACTGTACCTGTCAGTACAAGATTGTGGTTTGCCCCACAGGTGACCTTTGACACATGGGCCATACACTCACCCACAAAGCGAGGGACATACGCATTTTCATTTGAACCACAACCAATTTGCCCATTATCATTCCGCCTGTGGAGAGAAAAGTATACATGCATATATCAAAACATAGTTACTTGGAGACATCATGTTCATACACTTATCATACACTTTTAAATTAAATTCTTTCAAAGCAAGAAAATATTTCACATCATTTAACTGCTATAGGGTAAATTAAATCAGTTAAACTACTGCAGTGAGCAGGTTCCACTGGGGACTGTGGAACATATGTGTTTCCTCCCATTTCTATGAATCCTTTTTATGACAATAACAAGACACAGGCCTATCAGAAATGAAACACCTCACTAACTAATTAGACTCTCAGGCTGCAGTCTGACAAAATAAAAAGAGAAAAGTGCTTGAAGGAAGACTTGCTCTCCCGCAATTTGCATCTGCCACTTTTTACTGCATCTGTTCCAAGTGCCATTCAGTGTTCTCTTCCTCCTTTTGTTGGCAAGTGTTGAGCCCCAACTATTTAAGCTCACCTCCTACCTACCCAGAGCTTTGTTCATGCTCCTCTGCAGACCAGTAATGAGCCAACCGCCACAAAACCACAAGGAAATTAATGACTCATTACGGACGGGGCCTAGACTGCTCCACAGACTCCTCTTTCCCCACCCCACCCCACATGCCCACATGTAATCCTCTCTCTCGCCCTCTTTCTCTCTCTTACTCTCATCCCTTCAGTCCATACAGAAAGAACCCAACACCTCCCTATCAATTAGAGCCTATTACAGGGCTCCCATGCTAGCAGGGTAAAGAAAGAGGGCCTTCACAGCTCAAGAGTGTGTGCAGGAGAGATTGGGAGAGTTGAATGAGGAGCCTTAAGGTGCTCCTTTCACACCCTTGCCCTTATCCATTATGCCTGTCTATAGAACCCCATAGGAGAAACGTGCAGCCCCAAAAAGACTTAAGGATGAAAATAAGACAAGGGAGGGATACTTGGTCACACCTTTTCCCCCTTCCTTCTACTCCAGTGTCAAATTATATCATAACTAGCTTTGTTGGATGTAACATGGTCACTGTGCTCCTCCTATAAATGGAGTGTCAAGAAAAGATGGTGAGATCTGAACGGTATGCATTAATCATGCCATCTGTGTCCGTATTCATGGATCGACAGACTGAGACTGATTTTAGCAAGATAAAGATGATGGTGGACATGTGCTGGACCTACACATGAAAAGTTATCTGATTATTGATTTTTTTCTGACTCCCTACACTTCATTGCACTCCCTCAGGCAATACCTACTTATTCATGGGACCGTTGGTCGTTGTTCCAAGTAGAAAATTCTGTTCTACATAGCCAGCATTTTAGAATATCTTTTTTTCCCCTGATAGGATATGGATCAGCCTTTCACTCAAGCATGCTATGCTCACTGGCTTTTGAAGCTATGGTGCATTTCAAGGCAATCCCTCTGAGAGTGAATGGGTGAGATCACATGGGTTTGAGGTGGTTTAGAATGGTGAATCCTGCTGAAAGTGTCATTTCCAGTCAGAGACATCAATTTGGTGTGTGAAACACGGCCCCAGGAGAGTCCGATAGCCCGGGAGATTCCTGTCAAGAGCAAAGGGCCTGGGGATCAGCTCATACTCAGGAATTTCACAGAGTGCTTCAAATACGTGGAGCAAAGTGAGAAAAGAGGAAGAATCATGATAGAAAACTTTGAAAAAATTGCAGAGAGAATCTAAAAGGCAAGGTCATGTTTAACATCACTTTTTCTGCAGTATATGATAAGACTTTGTACAATACACAGAAAACTGTAGTAATGCCATTAAAGTAATTTGTTCTTTAGAAGTTACAAAAATAAAACAAAAAGATCTTTATTTATGCCAACAAGTGAAAATTCCATACCAGAACTGTCACATGCTCTACTACAGCAAGGATAGAGGCAAGGTAACTGTTTGTCGTTCTGGACTTTGATACTATTGTATATAGACATAAGTAAAAATACATAAAAAAGGACTTGATCAATTACCGCCATCTGGGGAGGACTGTCAAAACCCATAAGTAAGTTTAATAGGAAGATATTAAAACACTGACACAGGCAAATTAAAAATCTAAATTACTGGCAGGACTATTTCTGGCCAAACATTTCAGTAACTGTAAAACTGTGTGCATAGGCAGTAGTATTAACTCTAATATAAAGCCTCAATTAGCTTAAGTGAGAGCAAAATGGCTGATAATTATTGCACCAGCTCATTAGACTTGTTTTGACACTAAAACACTCAAATCACCACACAAGCATAAACACAAGCACAGATGTAAATACACACATGCAGATGTTAGCGTTTATTCCCATCATAATGAGGCAGATACTGTATAGGTTGGGCTTTACATGTTTAGAATAAACTTAACGCTTCAATGTAGATTTAATAGGGTCTTACAATCGCATGGGCAATTTATGCATGTGCATGGATGTTTAAAGTTTAATGAACTGATACCTTCTACAAAAACAAACAGCTATGGATTGTTGGAAAGTGTGTCATAGACAAATTCACCTCAGGACCACATGATATACCAGAAATGATTACTTATCTTAACTGTTTTACCTCATGACAGCAGAACAACAGTAAAGAAAAGTGTGTGTAGTTTTAAAGTTCAGAAGGTTGCAGGATAAAAAAATTTTAATACATAAGTCAATTACAAAGTCATTCACTGACTATTGGTTTTCTGAAAATATTACCTATGAAGTACAAATGCATCTTGGCTAATAAGGATACGGACTCCTAAGGAATAAAATCCTTGAGGCCGACCATCAAAGTTTAAGATTCAATGTGGTAAAATACAATGTGCCATAAAATATTAATGCGTGTGGTAAAATTATGCTAGTGGTAATATTTTAGATTGCTGCTGTCTGTAAAAGATGCATATCTGTATTTATTTACAAGCGGGTATGGAGAATGGGGGGCTTTGTTTGAAACCATGTTTATGAATATCGACTCAGGCTTCTAGGTAAGTGGCTATAAATCTGTGAAAGGATCTTTGTAAAGTTCCCTTGGAGGACATAACTTCAGGTCTAACTGCCTCCTTCCTTCACTTGACTTTTAAACATTTAGATGTACCCTGGCCAACTGCATTTAGAGCAGCTTCTAAATTATGAAGGGTCCAAGTGTTAACCAATCAAAGTTGATAAATTGTGGCAATAGATTTCTCTACTTTAGAAACAGTGGTTTGTTCGGCCCTTGATCTGGAGTGTTTATGAGTTTGGGGAATATCTGCACAACCTGCTATGTTCCAGATGTTGACTTGAATGTACACAGTGGAAGATACCCTTTAACCTTTAAGATCCACCATACAGTCACGTGCCTTTAAACATACAGTACCTAGACCAGACAATGTGCTACGCCATTCATTATTTTATTTTTTTCCATGTATAGGGAATTAACTTTTCACCCCAATCTTTCGATCCTTGCCTCTTTTCAAGTGTGAACTACATGAAGCAATACTTGTTGCATGATCCAAATAATGGTGTATATACATCATATCACCTAGGGCCAACAAAACCAGGTGGAAAAGTTCTATGTTACCACAAAGGATGAACTAGTTTATCTATTTATTTTGGTTCAGTATTCTGAAGATCAGTTCAAAGGGTTGAATGCATAAGTTTTGGTGCTACAGTTGGCTGACCTAGTAATGAAGTATGCAGAGGTCTGTATCCTCCAGCTATGATGATCACATAGGAGCCTGGATTAAGAGAACAGATTTCCTTCCTGGTTGAGTTCAAAGGGCTCGATCAAAGTGTCTCCCTGCTGAATTCTTGCCCAGGACTTTAAATGCATAATTAGCTGACAAGTGGTGATAAGGTTGAACCCTGCAAAAATTTATTTGTTTTTTTTTTTGTTTTGTTTTTTCTGGCACGTGATGAATGCAGCAATAGTTGATGTCACTGAGCACTAATGAATGTCTGGAAAGCTACGTTGATCCAACCATCTAATTCCAAGAAAATAGCTTCCTTCTGAGATGAATTGGAGAAAACTGACATAATCCATTCTCTCATTAAAGCCCAAACTTACTCTTTCACCCTCCACTCTTTAATTCTTCCTTCCCTCCCATTTCCATGCCTTTATCACCAGTGTCTCCCCTGCTTTCTCAGAGCTCATCCTCACGGCTTCTTAGTTTATGCAGACCTCAGCCATCTCTCTCACCACTTCGGTCCCTGACACTAACTGACACTAGGTATCAGTTCACACCCTGAACACGCAGAGAGAGGTGCTAAACAAGAATTTCAAGACTTGTCACAGCATACTTAAAGGCTTTCACGTTGATGCAGGAGTTTAGACATGGCAGAGTGAACAGAGCATGTTCACTCAGTAACAGGCATACCTCATAGTGTACACAAATAATTCTGTTGTTTTCACATTTGAGTTTTGTATTTCAAATGTAATTCTCACAATCATAAGTCTCTCTTGCTACTGAAGAAGTAAATATTTCCTCCTCTGAGATTTTTCTAGCTTTTTACTGAGAGAGTATGTGTGTTTGCAGTTACAGTGGTTATAGAGTGCTTCTGAGATCTAATGCAATTAGGTTGCGTTCAGTGGATAATTGGTCTTGATTACCTGTTGAATGCTGTAAATAGACAGCCTCCTGGTTCCAGGGGACACCAAGGTGGAGTTGCACCAATTAAAAGTGATGTGGAGATGAGAGAGAAAATAGCTAAAAATAGATATTTTATTTAAATATTTATTTTATTTTAGAAACATAAAAAATAAATACAATCTGTTCCCATAACAAAACCCTATAATTAGTTTTACATGTTTCTAAAATGTATTTCTTATCTGTTATGACATGTAGTAAGAAGCATATATAAAGTTTCTGTCTTTGAGATTCAAACTATACAAAAATACCTATTTGACACATACAGCACACACTGAGTGATCAGCCCACCTGAGCCTCAAGCTTCTTCAGACACAAGGACTCAGGGGTAGATTCTTGAGTAGCACTCCAACTTTGTGACAACATGTGGTGCTAAAAGAACTGTTGGCACTTGCCGGGAAAAATTTTTATTTCAAACATTGAAAAGATTGCCCAAAATGTTTCTGCTGAAAAAAGTAGTCCATTTGCCCAATGATAGTGCAGTCGCACATTATGTTTTTTTTTCCTCCTCTCACTTCCTGTTTTGTGACTGAAAATCATGTGGAGCCCACACCACTTTAAGCCAGTATTTACAGTTAAGATCTGGCTGTTGTTTACGAAGGAGCCGAGCTGTGCCTTTTTTTTTTTTTTATTCATTTAGCTGTAAGGCAGAGTGTGATAAGACAGAACGAAGACTTCCCTCATAACGAGGCACATGCCAAGTCTGACATAATCCAATCTGGTCCATTTTCATCAGCTTTTGTCTTGTGTTTTTTGCTTCTCTTTTGGACTTTCCTTTGGTTCCAATGATGGCTCAAAAACCCGAAATGACACAATTCGGTCGCACTTGTATGGCGGTGAGGCTGCAATCCAAACGGCTTTTCTGTAGTGAAATCCTTGAAGACCCACACACATTTAAATCTGGCCCTGGGGGCAACAGGCTCTAAACCACTGAGATAAAAAACCATCGAGGCCAAAAGCAGAAATATATATTTTAAGGGAGGGCTTACCATGGCAACAAAAAGGCATGTCAAACTTGTGGAAAGAAGCATTCTAACTAAGGAGTAAACACAGACCAGCGTGCCCGTAGGAAAGCCTAGGAAAAGCTCTCTGCACATTAAAGGGCCCAGCCTCACACATATACAGCAGAAAGCGAGACAATGGCAGTAATAACAGGCGAGGCGTCAGGGTGCGGAAAAGACGGTTAAACGGTCATTTGTGAGAAGAAACAGAACAGAGACTAATAGAGGCTGTGCTATAGGCAGAAAGAGACAAACAATGTCCTCTTAAGTGTGTTGTTGCCTTTAAACAAAAAACATTCCCTCCGGTCTGCTGGTCTGCAGTGAGTCAAAACACGAACCATTAACTAAGGAAGCTTATTTGCTTTATCAACACCTGGTTCAACAGAAACTCCAGATGTTTCTATGTCATTTTAGGTAACAGATACCAAAATATGTAGTTGAAAATGAGCAGAACATTACAGGAACTGATAACTGGCACAGGAGCTGTGTGCTGTACTCTGCCAACTTCCAAACCTAAATGAAGGCAAAAGTGACATTAGACAAGAAACAACAAGAAATATGAATACATATTGTGTAACTATCCATGTGGCCACGTAAAGAAATGTTCTCTGTTAAATCTAAAAACTCTTCAAAATTAAAAAAAGGAAGTAAAAAGCAGGCACCCTGCAGCTCTGTGGTATGCTGTGCCACCTTCATGGCAAGC
Source organism: Helostoma temminkii (assembly GCA_900302695.1). NCBI lineage: Eukaryota > Metazoa > Chordata > Actinopteri > Anabantiformes > Helostomatidae > Helostoma > Helostoma temminkii. Next base: position 12,575 of record OMLM01001860.1, on the reverse strand, counting down.
AATCAATATGCCATGAGGATATTTTCAATCCTCAATAACATCTGACAGCAGCAAAACAAATTCAACAGAGAAGTGAAAGAAGGGAAAAAGAAAGAGTGGTATTCAAAAAAATAACCTTGCTATAGCTCCTTTTTTATTCACACTCATGCTGTGAATGCTGATATTTCTAGTGTAAACACAATCAGTGCTGTGCAGGAATGATGAAAAGCCGTTACTCTTATTATAGGAGAAAATAACAAGCTCTCATGAAGGGATTGATTGTTTTCAAATCATAGATCTTTGTAAGAGGAGTGTAAAGTAGAGCTAAATCTCCATTATAGGACGCTGCTGCTACATTGCTTTTGATTTTCTGTCAACATCCTTCTTACCAAGCAGGCACTGTATTTACTAAATGCATCAGGGCCAAGAAATGGATTGAATATGTTGTTCGTCTTCTGTAAACCAAATTGTGTCAACCAGTCGAAGGTATTGCAGGTCTTTTATTCTTTGTGCCTTACTCTGCCAATGTTTATAGATACTGTAGGGCTCTTCTGAATAGTTGACTGCACAATATGGGTGTAGTTACTATAACAAAAACGAACATAAATTAACCGTGAACCATGCAAGCAGGAAACTCACTCCTGCAAAGCGCTTTTTGTTGGATGCAAGGATTATAGACATAAGTAGTCCAGAACCAAGTAAAAACTGTTCCCTAAACATGTCCCCAGTGCCTGTTTAATAAACATGTTGTTGTCTAGCTGGTTTTACACCCAGAATGTGTTTTCTGATGGTAATTAATGTTTTTAACAAATCCAGTACAGAAAATTAGACTTAGACAGAAATGGCGTACAGTATATAATTCAAGGTGGTATTTCACTTTCAGATCTTGTTTCATGCTTTCTTGATATTGTGCTCACTATTTAGAGAAATGTAATATCTTGCATTCAAACAAACACAAAGGTAATATTACAACCCTACATTTGAATAGTGAAGCTAACAAGAAAAAAAGTGATAATTTAAATTTCTACTGCTTGCAGTATCTAAGTTCATACACCGAATGTGGCCTAAGTATGGGCAAATAGACTTAAAACAATATCACGATATTTCACAATATTTTTGTGATGATGATATAAAGGACGATGTAGCTATAATACAATGCAAATTCATCTTTTTGGCCAAGTCTGCATATAGTTTTTGGAGCTAAACAACTACAATCAGTGATACAACATAGATATGGGATATATAATATAAATATAATCAAATACCAAGCAAAATAAGCCAAGTAAGATGGTTAAAAAATTCCCAGCAGTACCAATGGATCATTTTTAAAACATTCTCCTTAATCCCTCCTTGTCAAAAATATGATATTGACAATCTGACAAAATACTTGTCTTGAGGAGGAATTACCACTACATATCATGATAATGTCATAAAATAATAATATATTATAATATTATATGGCACAGCCCTAAGGTGCACACAGTTACAATATTGTACATACTGTTTATATGTCTGTTTGTTAGCAGACATCCAATTCTGCATAAGAACACTTCAGTTGCAATATAGCTTTGGTTGCCAAGTTGCCTTACCTTACTATTTTAAGTCATTTACACCCTTCCCCCTCTCTCCTGGAATCATGGCCACTCTGTCCCTGCTAAGTACCCCAATAAATTTAAATGTAATGCTATTAAATGAGATCACTTACATGTGCCATTTCTCTTTAACTGTATTTATCATCCAACACGTTGGCCTTTATTAACAAATGGCCCTCAAGAAGGTGGTGGTGGTGGTCAGGTGATTGCTCATCTCTGCCATGAGAGAGCAAGTACAAGAGACAAAGAGGGAGAGACAAGGTTGTCTCCAAATGACACAAATTGAACTTGGTGAGGGTTAACATTTCACTTTGTGATGTACTGTAAGTCTCAAACAGACAAAGTCACAGTGTATCATGAGGTCAACTAAATTACTGGTCAAGAGAGCAGGGTAGATACCGTAAGCAACAGTAACAAGGATAAAGCTGCACCAGAACATATTTCCATGATATCAAAAACTATAAAATTCAAATTATTTTAGTTGCACCATTTAAATATAATGTGTAAACAGTGCTATAGCTGTGCAAGATGCCAAGAATAGCAAAATGACTCATCAATGTTCAGAATCACAATTTATGATAACACAGTATTACACACGCATACACACAATGTATCTTTCGCAGGACTGCTATACAAAAACCCCTAAGCCACACTTTGTCCAATGAGCATCAGCCTACTAGTTTGACCATTTATGTCGATGGATTTAATTGGCTGTCGTCTCCAGCATTGTGTAAAGCTGTGGGTGCTGCTAAGGACTAACTCCTGTAGGATTACAAACTGTTCATCACTTAAGGTTAAGTCTACCTATTGTTAAATTTATAGTCCAAATATTCTCTTGCTCCAGTACCGTCTCCTCATCTGCATTGGCAAAGAAAATGTTTAGTTTAGCTATTAATTATTACGACAATGGAAAGAAGCACAAAGCAAGGGTAACCCCTTTTTTATTTCCTTTAATAAACATTTTAAAACAGCTTCATTATAATAATGTATTTTGATTAACGATGTTTACTACAGTGCTGGTAGTGAAAATTGCTTTCTCATAAATTAAACCAATAAAAGTTAGTTGATGAATTATGGCCTAAATGTAAAATGTTACAGTCTAATTCATTCACAGCAGCTCCATGGTGTACAGTATCTACAAAATCTACATATTTAGAAAATAATAAACATAATTAATTTCATTTCCCAACAACTGTATGGAAAATATTTTAGTTTTTTTCTTTTACAAATATTCATAATTTCAATTACAAATACAAATATTAAATAGTAATGTAGAATGTATATAGTAGAAAAAATGTGTTATCAAATATAAAATTAAAAAAATACCGGCCTACATTTATCTGTAATTTGTTTAATAGTTTCATTGGTTTATGTGTTTAATTCTCAATATATGTTTTATGTTTCACTATTCACTTTTATGTTGCACTAATATGAATGGTCAGATTTGCTAAAGAATAATTCAAAGTTATTTTTAATCTCTTAACAAAAGTCTGAGTAAAAAACAGTGCATCAATGACAAATCTTGCCAAACAGCCACA
>OMLM01001859.1:24724-56983 GCA_900302695.1 Helostoma temminkii | reverse complement strand
TGTGTCTGTGTGTGTAAGCTGAGATAGTGAGCTCTAAATTGTGTGCCTCAGGTCTCTGCTCCTCTTTGATGTGTGAGCACTGTGTGCTTTTGATATGAAGGCATTTAAAAAGCCTCACTCAATCTGTCTGTGTATGTATATGTGTGTCTGTCTGTGCGTGCGTGTGCTTGTGTGTACATGTTTAGCACCTAGAAATTCAATCTGCTTTGCTCTCTCAGTGTGCAATTGTCTGTGTATGTGTGTGGAGGTGGAGACAATCAGCCCACAAATGTAAAGCATACCGAAAAAGCAAACCAGTTCTTAGATGGTTCCCAAGTTGATCTAACTCTGAACTAGCACTAACACCAGCACAGAACTAGCACAAATTGCATGACGGTCAAGAAAGGGTACAGAAGGAGAGACAGGCAGCAAAATTCACAGTAATTATCGGGGCCACCCTCTGTTTCATTAGCTTCAGTAGCGATTTCAGCCATCAGTGATGACAGCCCACAGACATGGGCTTATAGGAAATGGTGTTTGTTAAAGGCTGCTAAAACATAAATATTGAATAAATAATACAATTAGATCATAAATGTACTATAATTAACATCAAATAAGACATGTTACTATTTTTGTTGCTTTTAAGCCTCCACTTATTTTGTTTCTGTGCTTTTGTTTGTTTCTACTGCTGTTCTGTTGTTCTAATAATCCCTCTAAAGGTTCTGTTTAGCTGTTTAAAAATGTGACAGTCGGACATGACCGAACATGACACATTACCATTATAATCTTCAGGGAAAATCAGATATGTTTCCAATGCACATAATCCATGACAGGCATAATTCTTATCTGCTGGACAGCTGTGTTAGTGGTTTTCCTTTATTCTGTCTTTATTTACCTAGAGGCTTTAAATCTGAACTACTCTTACTACTACTATTACTTTTAACAGACTCCAAATACAAGCTATGCAACATTAAGACTATAAACAACAAATAATGCATTACTCTCTGTAAAAGACCGTGTACACTGGTAGTCTTTGAATATAGGATGACCATGAAACTAATTTCCTTACGCAGAATGAGTGTGGCTGTATCATTTATCCCCATGAAAGTTGCTCAGTGGTGCTTCACTGTGCAGCACTGATCCTGGGGACTTGAAAGTGAATATAACAACACAGCATTAATTACTTGTGTCTTCCACTGCGAAATGATAGCTAGCTTCATGGCTAACTAATTTTTCGACAAATAAACGGCAAGAAAGTGTTTCGTGGTAGCTATCTGCTCTGCAGCAGACAGACAGGTGAGACCTGCAGAAACAGAGAATGGGACAGGTACAAGCAGGTGTATGATAAGAAAGCCATCCTAACAAGTAAACTGATACATTAAACTGACAATGTTATATATACTTTCCTTTTTGTTTTGTTTGTGTTTTATTCAGAATTATACAAAATTAAAATATGTAATGTTTATAAAGCACAAAAATGTTTGCATATTAGTCACACTTAAATGACTTAGATCGTCAGTAACAGACAAAGATAACCTGAGTAAATACAAAATGCAGTTTTTAAATGATGATTTCATTAAGGGAAAAAGCTGTTCAAACACGCCTGCCACTAACAACGATTCGAAAAACACAACAAGTCTACCTCTGAAAGCCTAAAAAACATTTTAACAATTCTGGACATAAATCAAATTGAGATTCTTTAAGATGATCTTAAACAGGCAGTTGATGCTCAAAAACCCTCCAATGTGGCTGAATTAAAGCAATTCTGCAAAAAAGAATGGGCCAAGAGTGAGATGTGAAAGATTGCAGTTGTTGTCACCAACTGTGGCACAACCAGTTATTAGGTTTGGCAATTACTTTTTCACATAGGCCAGACAGGTTTGGAGTTTTTCCTTTAATAAATAAAATCGTCATTTAAAAACTGTATTTTGACCTCAGTAGAGGTCTTAAAATTTTAACTTAAAAAACATTTCTATGCCCTAACTTTTCATTAGTGGCAGGGTATCTACCTTAGTAAGTCCTTAGTTGGTGGGTTGGGTTATAGTCTCAATGAATTAATATGCCAAGTATTTACAGTGTAACTTATGTAGTCCTGCCAATGAGTCAGTGTTGCATACTGTTTCCATTCCCCTAACATTCTGGTTTTTCTCTCCCAGGCACATGAGCCTGGTTCTGCTGGAGGTTTCTTCCGTTAAAGGGAGTTTTCCTCTCCACTCCTGCCTAGTGCTTGCTCAAGGGGGATTTGCTGGGTTTCTCTCTAAATAACATTGTAAGGTTCTGACCTTAATATGTGAAGTGCCTCGAGATGACTCTGTTGTGATTTGGCTCTATATAAATAAAATAAAACTGAATTGAATTATATTAAATCTTAGTGCTTTGCTTTTGTCTGTTTATCTTCCAATTAGTTTTTCTTTTATTAAAGTACTTTAAACCTCTATCGACTGTCTCTCCGCGTCTCTTGCTCTCACTTTCATCCTCTCTCTGTTCAAACCTCTTGTTCTCTGTCTAAACTGGCATATCATTTCTTTTAGCCTCCACTTTCATCTCCCACTACTGCAACACACATACTCTCTGTATTCTCCCTCTCTCTCCCTCAACCTCCTGCTGAGCCTGTGCTCAGCAATCTTGTCATTACACACTAAAAAGTTTTTTTTTATGAGATGAACTTCAAATAACATGTCACCTGACATTACTGCATGTGCACTCATATTAACATTCACATAAAACACATGCCACATGCATATAACAGATACTAACATATGTCGTTGCTATAATAGAGTTGTATCATACACCTGCGTACACACACAGAAAATCCTGAGTATGTTCCATTCTTTTATTTTTAGTATATATTATATTCCCAATCAATACTGGAAAGGCTGACTTGGAAGGAATTGAATGTTTTGCTGTTTTGGTGAAAGACAGTTATGTAGGATGGATAGTAACTGTCATGCAGGACTGAAATATATGTTGGTCCGCCAGCTAAAGGACCGTTTCCTAGCTCACTACCGTTTGTCACCTTGCTGTCTGTGTGCATCCAAGTGTGTGTCAGTGGCGCATAGTTATGAGTAATAACAGAGTTGAACAAAAAAGAGGGTATGTGACCTGAACAGATTTTCCTTTTTGGGGGGGTAGTATTCCTACAACATTAAAACCACCAGGATTTAATGTTGTGGTTGTTCTGTGTATTTTGGGCCACCAGCTGAAAATGTGTCTGAATTTCTAGATGTGTGTTCCACTGCTCACACTGCTTTCTGTTTATCTCATTATTCTCTCCATCATCTTGGCTTTGTTGGCAGATTAACACAGGAATGGGATCAGGCTGGATTTAGTTTCCTTTTTAGGATAGGAAGAACAGGCTTTACACTCAGTTTGTAATTTTGCTTTACTTACCTCACTTTACCCTACTTTCTCTCTTCCTTGTCCCTCCACATCTGTTTCCTTCTGATGGTCATTGTCTCTCTATATATCTCTGAATATTGTATGGAACAAAATAATATTTCATAACCCTTTTTCTAGAGAGTGAATTTATTCTGTTGGGATGGAAGTAACAAATTACATTTACTCTTGTTACTGTTAGAAAGTAGGATTTTGTGTGTACTCTTTTTCAAAACTTCAGTTTTACTTTTACTTAAGCAATCAAGATGAAATGTAACAGAAGTGGACAGAAAAGTCTCTGATATAGTTAAGTGCAATCTATAGTTAATTGAAGAAGCCTTAGTTTATTGTGAACCTAGCAAAAAAAAAGTTAATTATAAGAGATCAAAAGAAAACATTAATTTGAATGTATCATTCGATCAAGTCAATCATTCCTTCAATTCCAGTATTTTTATCTTTATTACGTTTATTTTGTGTTTTTATGCACAATATTTGAAGAGTTGAAAGGGAGGATCTAGGTATTGAACATTCAAAACTACTAGTATACTCATTCTGAACTGAGCACTCACTCACTACTGTGAGGTGTCACTAATGTTTGTTCCTTTTCCTTCTCTCTCAAGCTTTTTCTCAAAAACTCTCACTGCCTCTTGTTTAGCTTCAGTCTCTGCGTGTTTGCATGTGAGAGTGCGTGTGAATTGCTGATGAGGTTAAGCACATGATTAATGGGTCTATCTAACACCATTTACACTGCACTCATCTCCACTTAACTACACACTTGAACACACACGCAATCTCAACAATGCACAGGATAGACTCTCCTGCATATCGTTGCCCTGGGTTACTGTATGTAAATGATATGCTGATGACAGGAAGTCAATTAGGAGACCAGAGATCTCTGACTCTGCAGAAATCCATTAGTAGGGCACTGATCAGCTCACACACTGTACAACACCTATTTGTAAGGAAAATAAGGATGTGTTAACTACTAAAGTAAATGACAAGTCACAAATACATATCTACTGAACAATCAATAAAAATGCTCCCAGACACGTTTTTGCAAAACATCTGATCTTGCAGCGCAACATCCAGTTTTTATGATTACAGCATTATTGAGCTTTTTTTATGGTAATGTACATGCACACTAATATCACATTTATTAAACTGTATAATATGAAAACTACAATGTTTCTCTAACCTTCTTATATGCTGTTTCTCTAACAACATAATTTGGAACATAATAATTTGGAACAATATAGAAATTTTTAGAACACATGGTTGTGTTGTTTCTATTTTTCCCTTATCTCTCTGTGTATAAATCCAGTGGTGGAGCACTGATGACCTTGTAGCCAGGACTGTACTTTGCACATGTCTCTTTGTGTGGGCCTTATTTTTGCTATGTTTCTTGTTGTTAGTTTTTTCTAGTATGACACACTGCAGGGTAGTACAGTGTGTCAACACACTGCACTGCAGCATTATTAGTATTGGATGTCTGTCAATATCTTAAGGGAAAATACTTGTTTGATGGAGGTAAAGGTAATATACAGCAAAAATTAATGAAATATGTTATCATATAATAATGCGTAAATGTTCCCTCTCATATATAGAGATGTTTATTGTTCCTTCCTTGTGAATAGCTGTTTAAACTTGAAATGTAATAGTTGATGTACAACAAAATTTTATTTGAATAACAAAGGAAATAACTGCTTCAACCCTGTTCTTGGTGTATGTAACCAGCTGTTGATGTTCTGCTATTCCTGAGAGATCTGAGATGTCATGTTTCTTATGGATCAAAGGAGCATCCAAAGATTTCTGTTTGACAAGCAAACCATGCTTGATCTCATCATTGCTCAAGTTCTTTTGGGATATACTCAACAGACAATAATGTATAATGAAATTCAGGCTTATTTGTCACTTCAACTGTATAAAATAATACAAATTATTACATAAACCAGTAAAGAAACATCACATACATACATCACAAGCATCACACACACGCAATATTGTTTAAAAAAGTTTCACAGATTCAGAATCCCACTGTGATTAGCTTGTGTGGGCCTTTGCTAATAGTTATTACATGCAAGCTGTAATCAAAAATAAAGGCTGTACATTAATGTATAAAGCAAGTGGTGTTTTGAGTGTCAGAATAAAATTTTTTAGGTGCAGCTTCCATTAACTTTTTAGTTTTTTATAAAATATAATATAATTACATATTATGTTATATAATATATAACATTACATTACAAAAGAAAACATATTTTAATCACTACACAAAGAAATCTCTGGGAATATATTTTTATATTAAGGTCTGCCAAATGACTAAATGTTATATAGCCAAAGTTGAACAACAGATAACATTTTTAAACTCAGGTAGCCAGCTTCAGTCTCAAACTCTAAATATGGCACTTTATGTATGTCCGATCTCTTTTTCTTGACCTATTCTCTTTCTCTACATTCAACTCTCGCTGCATCACATCCTCTCCATTTTATAAGGCGCATGGGACATGAATGCACAAATTCCAGCCTCTGTCCAGTGTCTTGTCCCTTTCAAAACTTTAACCTTTTTACTAAAAACGTCACATCTTAAATCATGCATGACTGTACCTCTACCAGTCAGTTGGTGAAAATGGGTTGAAAGATTGAAGCACCTGCATATGCTCTATTTTTCTTTCCCTCCTTTCTGTCCTCTCTTTCAGTGTGTAGTAATGAAGTTAACCAAAGTACCTCCTTTCTTCACACTCTTTTCCTCTAAGTACAGTATGATCCATTTGCTGACCTTTTTCCTCTCTTCCTTCAACCTCTTTCTCATATCTGTGGCCAGTCATGTGTCTAACAACAAACCCGATGTCCTCTCTCATCCTTTCGTCCTCCTTCACTATATCTCTCCCTCTTCTCTGTCCATCATCTTACTCCTTTATTTTTAGCCTCTGTCTTCCATTTCCATGTCTGTCGCCTCTTCACTACGCTTGTTTCCTCCTCATTTCCTTCCTTTTACCTCTGTGTGACTGATCATGCGGTTAACAAGAAAGGCAAGCAGGTAGCTGCTTGCACACACTAGCACACTAGGTTGATTCACATGGTACACTGAGTCTCTCGCTCCTGTCTAGCACAGACACAGACGTGACTAACACTGAGACCAACACTCTCCCACCCCCTGTGCATGCGCTCCATAAGTGCCTCAACTGTAGGAAAATACAGGACCAGAGGTAAAAGATGCCTTCATCTGGACACAGAATCCTGAAAATAGATTATTATGAAGCACTTCATTTGCTTCAGTTTTTTATAACAATATGAAAACCGTAAGACCTTCCCTAGAAAGTCCCAGAAACCAAAACCTTGTGAATTAATAAACTACAGCCCCAGCGAGAAGGTGGGGAGTTTTGTCGTGTTTCTTTGCATAAACTTTCCCCTCTGTTGTGGTCTGCAGGAAAAATGTACTCTGTGATCAGTATTAGTTTATATTGTTTCTATTTGTTCTGAGCTTTTCCTCTGGATTTGACTGTGTGATCTATAGACTCTATTGCTTTGTTTTTCCTTATGCAATTCAAGGGTATAAGTGAGTGCAGTATTGTCATATTGTTAAAATATAAATGTATTTGTATGTGCTAGTTAATCCCAGCATACTGCACTGCTATGTGGGCTTGTGTTTGTTGTGTCGTGTGGTCACTTGTGTTATCCTTTACAACTCAGTTTCTTGTTTGCTCATACACCAACATATTTCTGTTTGTATACAGCTTTTTCAGAGGTAACATAGCACATTCAGTACTGTACATCAGCATTCCTCTCCCCATGCAGACACACACACGCACACTTGGGTTTTCCTTCAAGGTACCATCAACATTCCAGTGATATATGCAAATGGTATAATATGTTCATGCTAAAAGTCACTACACAGACTTAAACCAGACTTAAATTAAAACACACACACACACAAACATACACATGCATTCACTGCATTCAGGTAGAATAAACACACACCGCAAGGAGTGTATGTTGAAAGCAAAATGTTGTTCTTACCCTTGTGCAGTTGTGTGGGCTGCAGAATGTGTTATCAGCATCAGAACAGTTTGAGTTCCAGATAATTGAAAGGAGTTGACGAATCTGTCTCACCCTGTCACACAACCACAGACACCCCACCACCATCACCACAACGCATTTTGGGGAACCTACTTCAATTATTTTTCCTGGCTGTCTCATTTGAGATGTTTTACTGTATAAAAAAGATTATACTGCACTGCATGCAAGAAATAAATGATTGCTTGATGTTATGTATCTCCAAAAATACAAAGTGATCTGACGCTGGCAGATTTTATGTGATGTTAAGTACTTGCAAAAATGTGACAGTGAAAACAGCCTTCAGGGTTTGTTTATAACATCTGTTGAGATTTGTTATTTGTTGTACCCATCTTTCCATCGGTTTCTGTCAGTTTGCTTGTGTTTCTTTCAGGGGTGAAACTATGAGCTGTCCCCGAAAACACGGTTGTCTAGCACTTGCTCTAGTGTTTTCCTCTGCTGTACTGGCCCAAACTGTAAGTTACAAAATGTTCTGGGCCTAGAGTTCAGACCTTCCCTCCATTCTGAACTTATCCAGTGCCCCTGCTGCTCAAGAATCGAAACATACCTCCTGGGCTACCTTTTCTTTTACACTAAATAAGGAGAATAACAATTTGACAACAGAGTACTTTTTCACACATTCTGCATGCATTTGCAAATTGGCATTCCCACAATCACAAGAGTGTTTGTATTTCAGAGTGCTACCAGAATTTTTTTTTTTCACAAAAAAACGACAGAAGGGTATTTTTATAGTGGTTTTACAACAGCTAAGAGCTGTGCATACACTCTGAAGTGAGAAACCCTCAGAGTTATTTGAAAATTACTTTAGAACAGCCTCAAGTGGATCATTGTTTTTTTATGTAACAAAGGTTACAAATTGGAATGCAAAAAGGTTCATGTTCAATTCATCTTTTATGCTTTAAATCAATAAAAAATGAATTAAACCCTTCCACCACTCTTTTGTTAACCATTCTGTTTTAAAATGTGCCAATTTCCATCTAGTTTTAAACTAAAACATTATTGAAATCTGTAAAGAGCAGTATCAGATTTGTGGTTGAATTTTGACTAAAGGCTAAACGAATGGCTCATCTCTTAAGAGACAAAAAACTTTCACTTTCAGGGTCCCAGATTTACCCAGCAAACTCAAATTCGCCTTAGTACAACTTCTTTCTTAGCCTTAGTGTTCTTGGGTTCGTCTTGATTTAGTCATGTCATGTCACAAGTCTGACTACTGCAACTACTGTTACTATTAAAAAAGAAAAGCAGCAAATGTGTGTGTGCCTGAGTGTGTGTGCATGTGTGGCAGCAGTAGCAGAGAGCAGCTGGTCAAAGGGATGGAAATAAATAATAAATGGAAGGCATCTTTGAGCCTCCCCATGGAGAGAGTAAAGCAGAGATGGATTTGGAGAGGAAGAAGAAGAGGGAATAAAGAAGTGATGAAGGATAGATGGATTTGTTTCGTTCATCTATCTATCACTTTAATATGTAAGCAAGATGGGGGTATAAGAAACCGGAGGGTAGGGCGATCAGCATGATTTAGGAGTTGATAGACAGTGACACATAGAGGCAGGTAGAGAGGACTGAGTGATGGGATAATGTCAAAAATAACAGATGAGGCAAAAGTGAAGAAAAACAGAGGTGTATGAACATGTGCTTTGTACTGTACAGAGAAACCCTAAAGGCAATTAAGTGTTCATTCTACATAGGTACTGGCCATTTAACAAGATGCCCGGTGTGAAGTACCACATGTATTGTTCTTCACATTATTACATTAAGTACATACATGGATCACTCTTAAAACAAACAACTGCATGTTTATCTGCTTTCACTAGTTAGTACAACTTGATCATCAAGTTGGAGTGAAACAGGGAGACTCTTGAGGAGCAGCTCGGAAGTAGGAAGAGGGGACTGGATGGGACCAGGAGTCTGGTTAAGCATACTTACTGGGATACGTCACAAAAAACTGACCAACTTCTTTGGCTTACATGAAGCTGAATGTAGTATTTACCAATAACATGTTATAGACTAGTGATTTTCAACTGGTGGTGCTGGTGGGTTTTCAGTGCCCTGTAATGCTAATTGACACAGCACTCAAATTATTAATACAAATTGCAGCAGTAAATACGCAGTCAAGGATAGAATCAACAGACAGTTTATCTATATTTGTCCAACAGCTGCTGGAAAATTTGAAGGGTGGTTTTACTATGCATCATTTAGGTTACAGCTAAATTAATTTACAATCGTCTTTCCTCTACATATATTTATTATAATCAATATATATTAAAACAACCATTTGTGTCATTTAAGTGCAATACATTGATGAGTGTAACTAAAATATCAGTCCCTGTTTATTTTGTAGATTGAATATTAAAAACAGAATATAATTCTTATACTTTTAACTTAACTTAACTTGTGCAGTAAAGTCAGGATTTTCCTATTAATTTTAATTTTTATTTTATTTTATTAATTGTGTTAATGATATTCTGTGCCCTAAGCTTTATCAGTCACTGCTCTGTAGCAGCACTGATCCTATGTTTAATTATGGATCAGGTGCTGTCCGAACAGGACAGATCTGCAAAATGGGCCCATTTAGGATTCTGCTCCAGACTTCTTGGAAAGAAATATGTTCTCCAAACACAACCACAAATATTTGAAATATCTCTCCAAGGGCCAAAACAGAATACCTTCATAAGGTTTTTTACATGGCACTTGGATTTTTGGACTTTTACTTCAAATAAAAATGATTCTTTGTTCTGATAGAGATCAAGACACACACAGAAGACAGCTCAATTACTCTACAGGATTTTAGCTCTAAAACTTTGAATGAGTGAGTCATGTTTAGAGAAGTAGCTGAAAACTTAATTCCACATGATACTGCCATTATGTGTATGAATAATTATGTATATGTATATGTATATTTATCCATCCATTTTCTGAACCTCTTAGTCCCTGTAGGGGTCACGGGTGTGCTGGAACCTATCCCAGCTGTCATACGGGCGAGAGGCGGGGTACACCCTGGGCAGGTGCCCAGTCTATCACAGGGCCACATATAGACAAACAACCTTTAACACTTTCACTCACATCCACGGGCAATTTAGAGTTTATATATGTATATTTATGTCAAATGCCAAAATTATGCATGACCTTTCTGCCAAGAAAACAAGCAAACAAACAAAAAAACTGTTGCTATGTGATAAAAAAAGTTGATCTTCACCATAAGACCCACTAGTCCAAGCTGAGTTGCTGAGAGGGCAAAGGAAAACAGAAGGTGTCGACTGAGTTTAAAGCACCTACTGTGTGCGATGGATGTCTTGATACCAACATCAAGTATCGGGTCTGTTAGCACCCTAATGCACTTGTACTTATAAAACTTCTCCGATACCACACCCGATACCACTTTACATCAAGCTGCGTCAAGCAGCACAAAGCAGATCAGACAAACAGGAAGTAAAGATTCACTAATAGTGAATGTAGTTAATTTTGATAATAAAACATTAAGCTATGAATAAAGGCCCCCCTGTTATGTCTGTAGTTGGTTGACTGAATGCCAGGGCTGGTTTCCTGTCCTAGCACATCTCCTCTGCAGTGCTTAGATCAGCAGAAGGTGAGAGTTTGACATACATTTCTGCTAGACAATGTATGTCAAACTTACAACCTAATTAATTATATGGATTAATACAGTTTTAACAACACAAAACAGCAAATATCTCACCCAAATATCACATGTTTGTGTATTGCTAATTTAAAAACACATCCTACTTTCCCATGGTAAAAAGCACAAATATCCAAAAAAAAACCAGACATTCAAAGCTCAGCTTCTTCTCGCTCTTGGTGGAGAATGTTGCTTTGGAGAAGACATGAGTAAAAGCCACAGCTTGTGGAAAACTATATTAAGCATTAGCATAACACACAGTACAACAAGTTTGCTAATGCCAACAGCAGCAGCCACCACTGTATAAAACACTGCAGAAGTGAGAGAAAATGTCCAGAGACGACCCGCGCTCTGTTCAAATAAGTTCTTACTCAGTTAACTGGAGGCCAAGTATGTCATTCCCAGCCGCCACTACCCAAAAAACATATCCACAACCTGTTGCAGGACATTACAGCTGCTTCACCACTCATTCATTAATCGAAATGGGTTGGCAGTGCCATGCTTGTTTACCTGTAGAGTTTTATTTAAATTTTTAGATGTGAGCAATAGTCTCCAGTTGTGTATTTAATTAGTCAGAAAGTTAGTTATTGCATATTTGTGGTAATTGCAGTTTTTATAATAAAAGTGGTGCAATTACTATTACTAAGTACTCAAATGTAAGTACTTGTACTTGTACTCAGTTAGGAAAAAGGTGGTATGGGACCTGTGAATACCTCTGAACATATTCACTTTATAGGAGTGTAATTCCACACCAAATGTGGCATTCTTAATAAAACAGTTGTAAGTACCGTATGAATGGTTGAAATAATAGCTAAAGGTAATAGATAACGAGTTGAAATAGTTAATATAATTGTATAAATATATAATTATAATACATAATATAATGCATGCATCACTAAAATAGTCAACTAAAATTAGTAGTGGAAACATCCACTTTTTTTCAGAGCAGTACATTACAGTTGTGTATGAAAACATTATTTACATTTATATCATTAATATAGTTGTTGAAATAATTGTTGAGCTTGTTCTGACAGTGCTGTACACATTAGGCTGGCATTGCTTAATTGGTTAATTATTTTTCTTCCATAATCTCAAATTTGTAATTTCATCCTGGCCAAATAGACATGTTGAAACATTTGGTAAGTTAAATGTGTTAATTTATCCATAAATGAAAATTAATTGTTCTTTGTAGCTTTGTTATTTGTTATACTACATTAAGCCCCAACAATTCAGTTTGAATTCATCTTCTTCAGATATGTTTCCTCTGTGTTTCTTTATTTACATGAATACTTTTCTGCAGAATATTAGAGCACATTTTTTCCACTGTCTGATCCAGGTCCCTAGAGGTTTTCTCCAAGTCATAGTTACATTATTTTAGTACTGGTACATGCATTATTTTTAGACTTGGCATTAAGATAAAGAACTCCAGTGGCAGTTTGGGTCACTTGGCACTGGTGCAGAAATAGAATTTTGTGCCTGATGCAAAATATTACAGCAGGCATTTTAGTGTTGAAATGTAAAACTCCTTGCTAAAACGGTATGATATGATTGGCCTTAGGGAGCAGCTTGATACTATTTCCCTGACAGGTCCATCCAGCTTTTTAAACCACTCCGACTTTGCTTTTGTAGTGTGTAGCGGCACGTGATAAATAATGCACCACCTCTTATAGTGCCCATGCTCTTGTTGCTTCTCGCAACGGTTAAGTTTTACAAGAGTGCTTAAAATACTCAAAATATTTTTATATTAAGGCGAAGCAGACATCACCAGCGTGGAGGAACAAAAGCAAGACCATGGTAAGAGTAGAAATAGATGACAAATGAGAAAGTCATGTCTGTGTACTTGGTAATGCAATGTGTTATAATGTGTTAATGTTTATAGCCCACAACCTCAACTCTGTAAAATGTTGATTTGCCCAGGAAAAAAACAAATTCAGTCACAGAACAGTAGTCATTGTTTCAGGGTGATAGCGTGGTCATTCTCTCACTCACATGTATTGCACACACTGGCACAAACCATTTGCCCTATGTTATGTTACCTGAGCTATTTTCCCCCGGTTTTTGGTTATTTACCTTTCTCCATTTGTTTTTTCTGAGTGCTGAGTTCAATGGGCGTGGTCATGGAAATCTGCTGCAGTTGGTGCCATTCTGCCATTTGGTATACACTTGCCAGGACCACTCCCTGATCTCCTGCTGTCACCTACCACCTGACACCATCCTGTGGATACACAATTGGAGGATGGGCGGCTTTTGTAATTAGTGGTGTTTAAATAGCTTGTCATGTTACATGCTTCTGAGCACTGTTTGGTAATGGTAGACTTTGTAATGGCCATTTGCACAAGTTGTAGATGATTTTGTTGTTGTAACTTGAATGTTGCTTTGCTTTATTATCTGCTACTTATGTGGAAATCGGTTGACTCATGGCCTTGTGCTCAGGCCTTAGCCATGCCTGAGGTACTGTAGCTTTGTTAGTATTTATCCTTACCACGTGTTAAGGCCTCAGCTCAGCCTTTTGTTAGCTTTGCCCTTGCCATGTGCTCAAGTATCTGTAGTAGCTGGCATTGCATATCAGTGGGGCTATTTTAACTCTCAGGAAAACACCTACAGTTTGTTTTGACATAGACACAGATTTCATATGAAGAGCATCCCCATCAGTATTCCCACCAAGTGGCAGTGTTGATTTTAAACTGTAGCAGTGTAAAAACTTCTGTGCTCGCTGCTCAGCACCCTTGATGTACTTTTCTGTTGCCTGGGGTTGACATCAAAGGTGCATATGAACAGAGTATATTAGTTATTCTGATTGACTTTACTTTAGAGATTAAAATGCAAAAACCAAGGGGACACTCCTGCCTTGTCTCATATTTCTCCACAAAGTGTGCATTAATATAAAACAGTCTCTAGAATCTTCTCTTGAGCCCCAACTGCTCATGGCAAATACATTTATGTATTTAAAAACTCATGTAAGTATGTATTAGGTTTTGCATGTAGAACTAAGGAAGATAACAAAACTTAAAACTGTAACAGAAATATTACACACCAATGATACTTCATAAAGTCTCTGTCCTGTAAGCCAAGTAATAGTTCAGTGGATATTGCTGCTTTGTCTGTGCCTCATGTGAACATCTTTGCCAAGAGAAATGAAAGAAGCTATTGCTGATGACATTTAAGTAATGTAGCCAGATTATTGTAATTACTACAGAATCTAAAAATACTTATAAATTGCATGGCGGGTGTGCAAAAGCCCGCTGTCATGGAGACCTTTCTATGTCACCATGCAGAGATAAGCACACGTTGAAACTGGAAATATACAAAATTATTTCTGTCTATGTATGGTAAATCCCTACAATAGCCAGAAAACAATAAGAGTCATCAAAAATGTTTATTCCTTAAACATTATTGTGGATTCTTCCCAATTTTCTCTCACAGGTTGTCAGGTAATAATAGAACAATTTTTGATAAATGTACTTGGAGCATATTTTTGGTCTAAATTGAAATACATTTCAGCCCACTATCCATGTAAACCTTTTTCTGTCATCCACAAACCCAGGCTGACGCTATGATGAATCTAATAAGCAAATCTGTACTCCTGTCAGGTGTAAAAGCACATATTCAGAAATCATTTATGAGTCTGCATAAATCAGACGAGGGGTGGAACCCATGGGTGTAACGGTTCCCAACTGCTTACAAAAGAACTGCTGACAAATACCAAATGGCAAATTTTTCCATTTGCTGTAACTAATGCATTTTGCTGTTAATCTAAATTGTTCTTACATCAGTAACCTTAACATTTAAATATTGAATTGGAGGTATGATGGACTACTTTTTCAGCAACAGGCCAAGAACAACAGTGGCCATCTACTTGCATCCTGTTGGGTAAGAAAATGTGCATACTGCAGTCACACATAATTTCCAGACTAATCAGCAACTGGATAGTCTTTGATAAAATGAAGTTCACCTACTTCGAAGTGAAAAAACTAAAG
The DNA here is from genome assembly GCA_900302695.1 of Helostoma temminkii. NCBI lineage: Eukaryota > Metazoa > Chordata > Actinopteri > Anabantiformes > Helostomatidae > Helostoma > Helostoma temminkii. The sequence continues at coordinate 41,950 of OMLM01001859.1, read as the reverse complement.
TAGAACCTATTCCTACTTGATCTATCTGCAACCTTTGACACAACCCAACTGATTGTGCAGGCGCTGGTCATATCTTGTCTTGATTACCGCAATGCCTTGTAAAGAACCGGCATGTGTAATCAAACCCCTCCACATGATACAGAACATAGCAGCACGTCTGGTTTTTAATCAACCAAAAAGGACGCAAGTCACCCCGCTCCTCAAATCTTTGCACTGGCTTCCTGTAGCTGCTCGCATCAGATACAAAGCTCTGACTCTTACCTATTTCAACTCCCTCATTCAGATCTACTTCCATGCCCTCCCACTGTGCTCTGTTAATGAACGGCATCTAGTGGTTCTATCACAGAACCAAAAATCAACTGCAAAGCTCTTCAGCTCTGTGGTCCCACAATGGTGGAATGAAGTGTTGAAAAACTGCTGAAGACAGAACTTTTCTGTAACTTTCTTATTCTTTCTTATCTTATTTTTAAAAAATTTTTTTTTAATTTTGCACTTATATCTCATAAAACTGGACTGGCGACCTGTCCAGGGTGTACCCCGCCTCTTGCCCGTAAGCTGGCTGGGATAGGCTCCAGCACACCTGTGACCCCTGCGGGGACTAAGCAGTTCAGAAGTTGAATGACTGAATGAATCTCATAAAACTAACACTTAGAGTTTGCTTGTTTTGTACCTCACTTGTAAATCGCTTTGGATAAAAGCGTCTGCCAAATGACTAAATGTAAATGTAAATGTAAAAAAACAATCAATACAACACCAGTTATAAATCCATGTTTGCACTTATCAAAAACTGATTGATTATTTAATTTTATTTTTTTATAAAATACATAAGATTATCAAATTATACTGTAATGACTGTAGTCTCCCATTGCAGGATCTGAACATTAATGTGTGATCTGATCACTTAGGCACCCAGATCAAAGTTTACTCTAATCTACTCCAGGTTCCTAATGTAAAAGTTGGATAGGAAATCTAGCTGGATAAAGGGTAAAGACTAACATACCTAGCAAATAAATAAACTATGAAATAAACTAGTAGCATCCTTGTTTCACAAATTATATCCAGACAAAATTGAAAATTACCATTGGTCTAAATATGACAGATGAGGGTATACATCACCAGTTGCATGTTAAACCATAATGTAGAATAATTGTAGTTCAGGAAATGACTTCCCTGGATTACTGCCTTAAACCAACCTCTCCTGCTAAACATGTAAATGTAGTCAGTGTGCTTGTACTGTAGCTCTTCATCCTCTCCCTCATGTTAGACACATTTTAGAAAAAAACATGGCAGGGCAATGTTTTGCCATGCATTGTTGCTCAATAGCTTGTCTTATATAGCTTACATAGCTTCAGTGTATATTCATTACTGTTATAATGTGACTGGATTAGAATTTGTTTTCTATAACTTCTGGGTTGAGATGAAAAGCTTCTGAATTTTGTACATATGAATTACAGTATCTACTGACTGATCAAGATTACATAGTGCAAATGGAAAAGACCACCACAGAATATATAATAATGCATGAAATGAACAATTATGAGTGATGCAGCAGTGAACATACCCTGTTTATGTTACCATTATTTGCCATAGGCCAGGACATCCTGGGGCTGAGCCTCACAGTCTGAAGAGGATTAGAAAATAGCACCAAAGGAAATATGACTAATACAGAGATGTGACAAAAGAGACACGACTAACTCACATCTCAACAGGCAACAAGCCACTGACTGGGATATAAACCCTATGGACCTGTATTCACCAATCAACTTTATGTGTTTTTCAACAGGAAGTGCCCAACTGTGGCTTTAGGAGGCCAGTATCTCTTTATTTTTAACTTAAAAGTTCTCAGCTCTAAGCACCTGGCACTTGAAGTGCTAAAACACATATAGACTAATGCTGCTGTCAGCAGCTCATCCTTCTCACTGTAAAAGGTGCTGAGTGATGATCCATGGAGGGGTCCTTAGAGTAAAATATATTTTAGTCTAAGAAAGATTATGACACATGGACTCACTGGAGATATTTTACCAGGACCAAAAGGGAATTGAACATTATGAGTAATATACAAAAGCCCAGATCAGGTTAAATCTTAGCCGTTTTTGCATGTGGCAGTGTAGCTGTTTTCAAAATTGTCAGATAAAAATTCATGACAATTTTCTATTGTCTCATGCCTCAGTGCATCAGTCAGTGTCATCACCTCACAGTCCGATAAAAACAAAATAATGGAAAACAACAACGGATGTGTTGGGCATTTAAGGAGAAGCCTCTGTTCAAATCACTTTCTAAGGGTCATATCATAGCCAAGCAATTTTACTGTAGCATTAATTAATGTGCATATTGTGTGCATGTGATTCAGATCTCGGCTAAATCTGTTTTCTGATTTATGGTGTGTGCATGTCACTTAGAAACACAAAAGCAAACCATCACAACAAAAATGCCTGCAGTGTTAATGTAGCCTAATTTTCTTTCTAGCCAAAAGATGCATTCATCTGCAAAACTTATCAATACTTGACAGGTTGTCAAAACAGTTGTCTGTTAAGCACTGTGAAAAGATGCAGTAAGGCTGCTCCTGTCCTGAAAAAAACAAACTGTGCACTCTTGTCTCAGATTTTCTTCGTGTACAAAAAAAAAAATTTGTGCAACACACAACGTATGGCTTGAGTAAAGTCCTAAGCAGAGTGATGGAAAAAAACTTAAGGATTACATAGTTCGCCTGAATGGGCAGGAGAAAAATAAATGGAAAAATAAGGAAGGTCACTGGAAAGTCTTGCGACAGCATAAACGGGCCAGACTGACGTGTGAGCTCTGGTTTTTGAGCGTTTTCTTCTGCATACATTCAGCTTGTGTTTTGGTAATTTGGGTTTACTCAATATGGATATGAAATATCACAACAGTGAAGTTACGATGAAAGAAATACTCTTTAAAGTTTAGGTAGGTGTGGAGGCTTAAAACACTGTAAACCGATCCAGGCATCCTGCATAAACATCTTGATTTGTTTTTCACTGCTAAATGATCTCAGCCATTGCTGATATTGAAAATAGACTTTCAGACCAAAGTCTGGATGTGATGAAAGCAGTATTAGGTTCTCCTTCAGGCTGAATTTTTCCAAGATATGTTATGTTTTAACCCTTAGAAGCTGCTTCCAGACAAGATGTACTGACAATCCAAAATCCACATTGCTCAAAAGACTCACCACAAATTTAAAATCTTCTGCTTTTTTTTAACACATCAAGGGCGCTTAGGAAAAATTAGGATGTTTTATTGTAGCACTTCAATTAGTAATTTAAAAAGTGAAGGTTAATCTACATGTATGCATTATGACATACAGATCCAATACAAAGAATTGTGTTTCTCCCAAGCTGTGGAAGGCTAAGAGTTAAAAACAACAAATGTGCAAACAAATAAAATCATAAAGACAAAAAAACTGTATGACTTTAACAGCATGCCCCCCTGACATTCTACTACTCCCACATCCCAGACAGACAAGATTTGGCCCTGAGCGACAGTCTATCCATTTCATCTCGTCTGATTTGTCAGTTTAAAATATTTAGCGTGACATGTTGTCGTTTCAACTGAGGATGTAGAGACTAATATGTGTGTGCGCGCGCGTGTGTGTGTGTGTGGTATATGGAAAGCCAAAAGTACAAGTTGTCCACTAATTTGCGTTTTTTTTTCTGGGCAAAAAGCATTTTAAAAACCTGAAGTCAAGGCTGCTGATAACATGAATATACAATCTACAAATAGGGTTTCTTCAGAAATTTAACATGTTCAGAACTTGTTTAGTGTATTTCATGTAAAAATTTAACTAAAAAGTAAATACTTCTCTTTTACCTGTTGTGGAATAATGTGAAATAATGTAAATGATGTATCTCAAAACTGTACAGTACAGTACTGTAGTGAATCTACTTGGTACAGTTAAAGATGGTGTGGAGGTGGTGGTGAAGTAATTTAGATTTCATTATTGAGATTGATTTTACCTTCTTCTGTTTATCAATGTAAAGCAAAAGTAAAATAAATCAACCATGATTCAATATAGTAATACAAATGACTTTTCATAGGCACTGCACACACATAAATATAATGGTGGTGTAGTAGAAAAGCCCCTCACTTTGGACCTTCAGTTGGCTACAGCTCTGTTTCCCAGAGTCACTGCTGACACAGATGCAGTGTGAGACAAGACTTCATGGAAGAAGAGATGAGACACAGGGAGACAATGAAATAGAAAGGACAGAATGTCAGAGGGAAGTGGAGTAAGTGAGAGAGGCAGAGGATGCGGAGACAGGGGAAGGGACAGAATAGAAGACAGACAACACAAAAAAGAGTGATAGACACACACAAAGTGAAAGGCAGCTTGATGGCAGGGATTTGATGAACAGATAAAACATTTCACCCATGATTAGTGAAGTTGTTCCAGTATCTGAAGCTCCCCTAAGGCCTTAGTATGGAGGGTTGAGTTAGGGTCACGTCTTTCAACTCCACCTGGCTGCTGTTTCAATCAAGCAGCAGTACATCAAGTCTCACTTTCTTTGGCATCGCTGTTGGGAGTTTAAAATCACACAAACCGCTAAGCCATTTACTACTCTATAACCTTCAGTTCACGTTGCCTGGAAACATTGGTTAAACTTCACACTTTCATTCCAAAATGGAGTATATTCATTTTGAGAGATTGTTTTGAGAGATTCACAGCTGCATCAGCCAATTTTTGACTCCAATGTTTTAGGCTGGTGATGGTCTTTAGATATATATCTCTATAGATACTGTTTCTGATGCTTCTTGTGAGTCTAACACTGCTGCTCTTCTCTGGGCAGGACCAGAACCAGATAATTGTGGATAAGGGAAGTGAAAAAGCTGCTTGTTAAGATGGCCTTTAACAAGACACTTAACCTTCAAGTTGTTGAGTAGAACTGCTCAGATCAGCCTCTAGTTGTACTATGCAGCTCACAGGTATGAATATAATGTAAGTAGAGCAAGGTTCTTGTGTAAAAGATAAAAACAAACAAAAAACCCCACTGTTTTAATGTGCGCCATACATTTACTTTTTGTCTAAAATAAAGGTTAATCATAGCTGCTTATTTACATGATTTACGTCATGACACTGAGTTGCCATGGTGAGGACTGCAGCTGGGGGTCAGCTAGTGATTTTCTGCATTGAGATCACTGTCACAAACTCTCAAAATGCCTGTGCACAGTTTACCTTTATCCAAATTAATCCATTTACAACTAGTGGTGTGTTCACTGACATTTCAGACCAGTTAACCTACGTTTTGTAAACAACTGTAACTTTAACGCTGAGAGAGGCTGTGGTGTTGAAACAAGTCTCTGGTGAGATAACGCTTGTTAGGCCTATTGAAACAAACAAACAAACAAACAAACAAAGCAGCAGCAATACCATTTATTATAAACCAGTGTAGACACACAATTAGCTCCACAGGTAGACCGAGATTAACTACAGCTGTAGCACTTGAAAGTGTCTGTGTTTTGCATGTGGTGCCCTGGTGCTGGCATTGCATCAGTAATTCTCACCCTTTACAAGACCCCAAAAAATCCAGCCTGCAGTTCTCAGTTGTTGCAAATTGGTTTCACCATCCCCACTAAACTGTGTAGTGTGTGGATGCACTCAATTATAGATGTCAGGTTATAAACTATCAACCATATTTATTATCATACAGGTAACCCACTGTACAAGGTTAATTCTAATCTGTTACAGTGCTTTTCACATATTTAGGCAAACATCTATTAAATATGGGTAAAACAGCAAAATAAATTAAATATTTATTTAAATATTATGTTATACTTGTTGAGTAGGATGTTAGGATGTTAACATGTAATAGCACATATGTTTTGTAGAAAAACTTTAAGGGATTTTATTAAGATAAAGTAACTTATCACGTGAATGAAGGAAACTACATTTGCATAGAGACATTGAAACCTCTTAGAACTTTGTGGATGGTGGTGAAGAAGCAGAGCACAGGACTTTCACACCAACGGACTGAGTTTGACATTTTCATTTATTTTTTATAAAAATAAAACGCTGTAGTTTTGATATGTGTGTAAAGACAGTGAGACAGAACCAAACTGGGTCTGTAAAGTTATTAAATCATGATTTATGTAAACGTCAGTCTCACGCAGAAAATGCTAATGTTAATGTTATTGCGCGTTCATAGCTTCTAACCAGAGGTCAAACAGCTGCAGCAGTTATTAGCGGAGATTGCTGAGATTGGGGTTGACCTGCCAGATTCCTGCTGGGTCCAGCACAGCTTATGTTGGAGTGGTGCTATAAGTGACACTGTCCATTTCACATAACCTATTTTCTCTTTTGAGAATGTACACAGACTTAAATTATGGTTAGAAATGTTGGTGGGGCCTGTGCAGGGCAGTGAACTCCATCCTCTTTGTGACAGACAGCTAAGTCATATGATGCAATTTAAGTTACCGTTTAAAAACATGCAGCAACATTAAAACAATCCTGAATGAAGTTGCCTTGTCTTACTCTAATATGCTCACGCAGACAAGGGGCAAAACCATGTGTCATTTACAAAACACCTGTTATTTCCTGTGCCTACAGTGGACGTCTCCAGCCAGAATCCGTCATCCTTCACTGCATGGTTATCGCAGCACTGTCAGTAGACATTGCTACACAACAATACAGGAGCATAATGCTACACACCACCATTCAATTTCAGTTCAATTCAATTTATTTATAGAGCACCAATTCACAACAAAAATAATCTCAAGGCACCTTACAATGTAAGGTTTAAGACCTTTAAGACCTTATTTTTCAGCCTGTGTATTACAGCCCTCTCTGTAAAGAAGTAAGCACAGAGAAGTAAGGGTAACACACAATGGAGTTTGTGTAATTTAGCAGCAGTTACAACAGTGGCTGAAGAGCCACAGTCTGAACGGGTGACACGGACAGTGGAGAGGGAGTTACAGTGCATCCAGGAAATATCTACAGAGCTCCACTTTCTCCACAGCCATTTTCAGATCTCTCCAGAGATGTTCAGTCGGGTTCATGTCTGGGCTCTGGCTGGGAAACTTGTCCCACAGCCGCTCCTTTGTTATCTTGGTTGTGTTCTTAGGGTCATTATCCTGTTGGAAGATAAGATAAGACAAGATAAGATAAGATAAGATAAGATAAGATAAGATAAGATAAGATAAGATAAGATAAGATAAGATAAGATAAGATAAGATAAATGTATTGATCCCACAGTGGGATAAAACTGCTACACAAATGACAGTAAGGTGCAAGACAATGGAAAAATAGATAGTGTCTGTCTGACGGGATTAAAAAGGTCAGCCACATGGGGGCAGATGAAAGCTAATGCTCACCGACTGAAAAGAAAGTCTGGTCTTTGGCAGAAAAAGCAAATGATAACATAATGTGAGGATCAAATGCAGGAAGTGGGCCACTACCATCAATAGAAGCTTTTTACTGTACAGTAAAACACAGTTGCAATCGCTGTCATCGATTGCAAACGACTTATATTATTAACCGTTTTGATAGATTCACCCTGTAATCCATTTTTGTTGACAAAACATTTTTACAAAAGTTTCCCAAAAAAACATTTATTACTATCCCGTAACCATTGCTACAGTGACTACTATTGCATAGTCTGGTTTCACATTACTGTTCCCCATCCTGTACCATATAAAATATAAAAATATGCCTCAGTCAAGCATATGCGTACACCCATGAATTTTGCAATCACACGCCTTCATATGCATAGTACCTACACACATACACTCAACAAGATAGAACCAGAATCAAGACAAGAGTGTAATTGCAACCTAAATCCACTGATTAGAGGGAGCAAAGCAGAGAGAAGCTGAGCAGCTGATTTGGTTGATTAGCCAGACGCAGAAGACTTTAATTCACTGCACAGAGTCAAACAGAGGACACGGCTGCATAAAGGAATTAATCACTGTCACCTGTTATTTGCCGAATAGCCTCTCCTTCCTTAGTCAGCAGAAAAAACGTGTTTGTGTTGTGTTATGCTATATCATGATTCTGCCTTCTCCAAGAAATAATATAATCAACTAATCAAGAGTGCTTTGTTCACCTTTTTAGTATGAAATAACATAGGTTTATTATAATTATATCTGGCAATTCCTCCCACATGCAAAAAATTGCCAGCAACAAAAAAAAAAACATGCAATATATTCTACAGCTTCCTAAACAAGATAACAACTGAACCAAAATGTATTTTTGAAAATAATTCTTCTTTCAAAACAATCAGCTCTTAAGCTATAGCTGTCAAACATTTTCTTTCCATGAACCCTAGTCAGTGTAGCCTTTTTGTGTCTACGTTTCCTCAGTTTCCTCCCCCAATCTGACAGTTTTACAGAAGGTCAAACTATATGGCCCAATTCTCAGAGAGGCAGTAAACTCTCTTCCTCTCTCTGATGAGTCTCTTGGCTCTGACTGCTGGTGCTGAGGAGCTGATAGGGCTGACAATTTGATGGAGAAGCGAGGTTACTATATGTGGTATGGTAGACAAGAGAGGATCTAGGGCTGAATATGTGAGCTCTGCCTGACTGCTGCTTCCTCTCCCCACAGTGCTGGAGCTGAAGGGCAGTCTTGTTCATGGACAGGGTCCTAATTTAAGATCAAGCAGAGTGACTGTTCCCTGGCAAACGAGTTTTTCTTTTTTCTACCAGTGCCAGTTCTGTAATTTCATGGCCTGATGTGACATAATTTGAACCAAACTGGGTGGAGGAGTTCACTAGAGGGGGTGGCTATTCATATTGCGAGTATCTTTACGTTTAGTCATTTGGCAGACACTACTATCCAAAGCAACCCACAAGTTAGGGAACTCAAACCATCATCCTGGTATAGTGGATAGATAGAAGATTTTTTTTTAGCAATATTTACGTTTGTATGTTTTTTATGCTAAGTAAATTTTGTCACCTCACAAGTCAGTGAGGCTCAGGGCAGGAATCTTTGATTTGGAATCCTGAATCTTAAATGTCCGAATGCAGCCCAAATGTGTAGAGTGCAACAACTGTGCATATTTTATTCAAAGATTTATGGTAGAGAGATCTGTTAACTGTTAGTTTTAATCACAACATAGCGCCCACATGTAACCTGGTTGTACAAGTCATCAGAGACTAGTGGAGCCATAACATATGAATTCAGCAACTTTGAATCACCACAACAAAAGCTTATCTAACATTTGTCTGTTGCCATGGCTTCTGTTTATGTTTTTAAATGTGGACTTTCATAAGAAGAAATGCAGCTGTTGGGGCTTCCCAGTGAACCAGTGAATCAGCCCTTCTGATTTCTGGGTACAACAATCACCCAGGATCTAAAGTGTGAGCAAAACAGAGGATGTTCTTCCTGAGGCAGTTAAAGAAGTTTAACCTGCCAAAGTCAGACCTACTCCATCTCACTTTGGTACACTATCTTCACTGCCAAGGACAAGAGCAGACTGCAGAGTATCATCCGCTCAGCTGAGAAGGTGATTGGCTGCAACCTACCATCACTGCAGAAGAAGAAGAAGTGCACAAGGAAGATAACTACCAAACACTCACACCCTGGTCATGAATAGTTTGAGAAACTTCCCTCTGTCAGGACGCAGCTTTCCATCAAAACCAAAACCTCTCACCACATGAATAGAGTCTTCCTGTCTGCTCTTGGTTTCATCAACAAGACACCAGATCAATGACACAAACCCTGACATCACAGTCTACCTCTACTGCATCACATGACTGCACCTCTTTGCACTGCAGCCCCCAGAGCACATCTGATGTATATATTATCATTATTCTCTATTTACAACTCATGAGGACTTTGTTTTGTTTTACTTATTTCATATTGTAACAATTGCACCGACTCAAGACAAATTCCTTGTATGTGAATACCTACTTGGCAATAAACTAGATTCTGATTAATATGTCCTCTGACACACTTGCCAAGCCATTTTAAACTGCACACCGATGAAGGACAGGTTTATTGTCATGTAACCAATAGTCAATGGTATCTTTTGTTATGAAGCCAACGCAGTTTAATTATTTTTCCCATATGGTTTATTTGTTTGTCACATCAACAGTGTGGTCATCAAAAGAAGCCGAGAATCATAATAGATACACATAGCAATTTCCTTTAAGATGCTTTGCTCCCAACAATGGAAATGCCAGCACTACACCCTGCTGTGTACTATCCAGTGAGCAGAAGGGCAGGATGTAGACAGTTTCGAGACAGTAAATTGAAATAAGCGTGGGCAAAGACACACACACACGCACACACACACTAATAAGTAATGTATTGGTCTAACATTCTCAGCAGCCCACATGGTTTCTCAGCCCTTACAGTAAAATTAGATTTTTAGTTGCAGTGGATACACAAACACTAAAACATGATTGAACAATAGACATATTAGTATGATGCTCAAACAAATTCTTCTTACAATGTAATAGTCTCATGGGTGCCCTGACCACACTGTACTGTGCCCCACTGATTGATTTTTATCAGTAATATTTCTATATTACAGTGTCTGCTGTAAAAGCAGCACCCAACAATCCTGAAAAGGATGAATGTTTTTTAACCTGTTTTTTTGATAGACACAATAATAAAAGAAACAACAATTATGACAAACAAATTATGTTATTATACTGTCATTTTTTCCTTAATGTCATAAAAAGACAATGTGTGGAACTAATACAGGAGGCACAATAACAGAAATCACAAATTGAGTGACTGTGCTGTGATTATGTTATTATTTTATGATTACTATTACTAGAAGACCACCTCAGAACCAGCACAGAACCCTTACTGGACCACTTGCAGTTTGCATACAGAGCTAACAGATCACATCCATTGCAGTAAAATTAGATTTTTAGTTGCAGAGAATACACAAACAGTAAAACACAATTGAACAATGTCCATATTTGTGTGGTGCTCAAACAAATTCTTCTGACAATGTAATAGTCTCATGGGTGCCCTGACCACACTGTACTGTGCCCCACTGATTGATTTTTAGCAGTAATATTTTTCTTTTCCAGTGGCTGCCATAAAATCTAATTTTGAGCCGCAATGAAATGCACCCACTGCAGTGCTGTGTCTCTGTTTGTTTGTATGCAGCTGACTCCACAACAGGATTTCCATTCAAGGGCAGACAGACATTTAATGTTAAGTGCATTCAGGTTAGACTTTTAAGCAGATACTGAGCTGGCTGTTCAGATGGTTTTACAATATATTCTAATAAATTCTGAGGAAATCTATCAGCAGTTATTGTTATAAGTATTGCAACATTGCTTTAAGGAGTAATCATAGCACTATAAGTAAACAGCAGTTCCACTTGTGTTTATCTGAATGCAAACTTTTACTAGTCCACGGGGAACAAAACAGACGGCCTACTCACTAGGAAGCCATTTGCAGATAATTTGTAGTTTTACTTAAAATATGTAATTAACAGTCCTCAACTAACTATTGCAGTACACTCCATTTATGCTTTTGTGTTTTTCAGCTGCCAACAGTGAGCAAAGAGCACTGGGGCACTGACAATACACGGCTATAAATTATGGGGACTCTGGTTTAATGAAGTGGCTGTTAGTGAGATTTGTACGTAGTAGACAGTAAACGAGCATAACAATTCTACTGAAGTGCAGTATCATCATTTTGTACATGTAAACAAAATTGGTGTCTGTGCAGTCAGTGCTGTTAGTCTAGATGCGCCATGAACTTATTGTTAAAACAAATACATTTGCCATAATTCAGCACAGCAGGATATTGTCAACAACACTGTGATATAAAGGGGTAATCCTTTATGCATGTTGTCCTCAAAGTGGTGGGAAAATAGTTATAAAAATAAAGTAAAAGTAAAAATTTATTGTGGATGTGTGTCTTTGCTGTCCAGTGGAATTCACGGTCAAATAATGTGACCTTGACCCTGAACTTCACCACTAAAATGTAGTCCATGTATTTCTCAGTCCAAGTGGAGCTTTGTGCCAAATTTGATAAAATTCCTTCGAAGTGTTCCTGAAATTCTTATATATTCACATACCTGTGGTCACAGTCACCTTGACCATAAAACACTAAAATCTAATTAGTTGATGCCATGAAGGCGCTCTAGAAATATTGCATTCACAATAATGGAACGGAAATTCAGACAGATGGACGATTGACCTGAAAACATGCCTCTAGCCAGGGCTATCTTCAGTGCAAAGGTATAAAAAACACAATCGACTACACAAAATAATCTGCCACCGCTCCAAGAAGCTGAGTGCTGACAGGCTCCTGTTGAAGATGAATGGGGTTTGCATCTAAGTGTAGGTGTGTGTGCAGTGACCTAGTCAGTAGACAGTTTGTAGGGCAGAGGATAAGGAGGCTAAAACAGTGACCCAAATGTAAACCTCTCAGCTTTGTGACCACGTGCTTAGTTTGATCACTAGCTCTGTGTGAGCACTGACTCAATATTTTCCCAGTTCACAGATTGTCACTGCTTGACTTCAGTGAGTAACAGTTTGCCACCATTGTAACTTTAAAACGATTTGTCTAGGTGCATATGCAAATATTACTGTTATAACACCAGCCTAATTCATGAATATTAAATTAATTCAAGTTGAGTCACTTGCTTTCCAGATGGAGGCACAGTTAAAACAACACTACAACTCATTTTTTCCCGCTCTCTCTTAAGGCGTGATGCATCCCTTCACTCCAGAATTAGCTTACCATTACTCCAGTGCAGTTACCACTTCACAGTGAAATTCTTCCTCTATAAAATGGTTATTAAGGTAATTTAAGATTAAATAGCTTTCCAGTATTGTCTCACAGTCCTTTCACACATTTTATTAAGACATAAATGTTTTGCTATTATGGTTTTGCCTTAATACAGAAAAACCTAAGAGACTCTAGGAAAAACAATTAATCTCAGTCTGTTGATGTTACAGTCCTGCACTTTTAGTTACAATTCACAAACCTCTGTAACAGCTTTCTGTTAATCGATGTAAATGTTTTCATTCATTCACAAAATAAGTTAATTCTAAATAAAATCACATACATTTCTAAATGGCTAGATATGTGAAATCCAGTGTAACTAATTATAACTATTTATTAGATGAAGTACCTTTATTCATTCATAAGCTGACTACACTGTGCTTCCACACAATAGTCCTACTGTTGTGGGAAAGTGAAACAACATGTGGTGGCAGAAAGGAGAACTGCATGCTGGAATTTCTAAGGGTTGGTGCACTGGAATAAACTACTGGATGAAAAGTATTATCTGCTTGAATTAAATATGTGTGGTCACTCTCAGAACTATACCAGATAGTGCTACCAAACCAAAAATAGTCCTTTTTGGCCCCACCAGGCAGTTCCATTTAATTGATTCACCGTGAATAAGGGATTCAATCAGCCAACACAAGCTATGTCCAACAGCTAGAAACTTGCAATTTTCAGTTCTTCTTTAAACCTTGATTAGCAGATTAAGGGAGTTGTGCGGTCTTCTCTGTTAACCAAGGCATATCTTAAAAATAGAGAACTATTATGTCCTAAAGCAATGAGAGTTTCAGTGTTTCTAAGTCTTTTCTCTAACAGTGTAATACTGAATCTGTCTGAGTTGTTGCAGGCAAATGTGTCTGTTCCAGCTTCTTTTACAATGGATGCATCAGCTGGGGACCATAATAACCATAAAAAATGTTAGAATGCTGTTAGAATTTTGACTTTTAAAATGACTATTATTAATGGCATCGCCAGGTCATTTATTGAGTTGTGATTGTATATCTTGGATTGTTTAAATAAAGCCATGCATTGAGGTTAAAGAGTATTCTGCTGACAAGATGTTTTTGCCATAACACATAATCACAACAGTGATGTCAGGCTATGCATGATGGTATATAGATAGATAGATAGATAGATAGATAGATAGATAGATAGATAGATAGATAGCCATTTTAATGAACGTTACCAACTTAGCTACACTACTAATTTTGCAAACAAAGCAGTAAATTTCAGAGACTTATATGCTTTCAACTGTCTTGACAGCTTATAAATAGTATGGCTGTAGCTGTAGTATATGCATGCTAATATTTTACCAGGTAAATATGCTTTCTGTCTATGTCTCGTTTTCATACAATGCTAGACAAATTATATGGTTGTTCACTGCTTAAACAAATGAAAAAGTAGTAGTAGAAGATCTTTTTCAGCATCAAAGTTCAGTAACTTTAAACTTTGCCTAAGCTCACGCTCTGCACATTGCTCTGCGGTTGTCCATGCAAAACAGCCACAGATGGTGAAACATACATATAAGGCATTATTCCAGGATAAAATGAACATGCCAAAAAATATGCCACCTCTCTCACATGGCGCTACATGTTGCACAATCAGTGCATAAGACTAAATATCAGAAATGTGAATGATTTCAGTATATTTTAAAAATTTCAGATAAAGAAAATTTAATTCAGTTAGTTTCTAATTACATTTTTGTAACTTAGAACTTGCTTTCTGTTAGTTTAATTCCCGATTTATGCAACTCTTTTCTCCATTAAATCAGTGTTGAGCCATTTTCATAATTTGAAAAATGCATCAGTATCAATGCAAATATCAGTCCACTTTTTTCTTTTCATGTTTTTCAATACAGATTTTGTAGATAAAAAGAGAGGCTAATTCAGTCATGAGGTTAATAAAAAATTGATTGCTCCAGTTCATGTCAGCTTCTTGATCATAGAATCAGTGTTAAACAATGATGAAAATAAACATCAAATGTCAGGAAATCCAGCAAAACATTTATATAATCTTAAATCATCCGTGGGAAGATGTTGTTTTCGCTTGTGTTGTGCTGTAAGTGTGTGTGTGTGTGTGTATGTGTTTGCTAATGTTTCAGTGGTATTTGAATTGATCTGAAGATAAAGAAGCTAAGGTGGACGATAGATAAAAATATGGATGGAAAAAAGGGAGGTAGATTCAGTGACGGAGGTGATGGAAAGAGTGTATCAGCAAAGTAAGGTGAGTGATGAGGGATGACGGCAGGTGGGAGTGAGGAAGGAGAGGGGTGCAGACGAGACAGAGGAAGAGATGGAGGAATGATAGAAGGATTGTAGGAGTAGAGATAGAAGGAAGAAACAGTGGAGAGGCTGGAGGAGGAACAGTTTGTCATGTGTTGTTTTATTCTCATCCAGAGGCCAGTGAGAGGAGGCAGATACCTGTTGATTATTTATTGTGTATTATCTAACAATAAAGATGTGAGTGTCTGTGTATTTGCAGATTGTTAGATAAGAGCTGCTGCTGATATAAAGTAAACATTTACACTCTTGTCGCTCTACAGGCTTTGCCTCATTTTCTTTCTCTTCATCTCACAACTTGTCACTACTGATTCTTCTTCTCATGCCTTCCTTCCATCCTTTTTTCTTTTTCATTATTTTGCTTCCTCACTCATCCCATTCTCTGCTTTAAGTTTCCTTGCAAAAAGAAAAAAAAAAGATCTTAAAAGACGCTTACGCTCCATAGTGTATGTTACACTACAAAGCTCTAACAATGCACAGAACTGTATGCGCACACGCACACAAAGTTGAGAGGGTCAGAGAGAGACAGGATGTAGAGGTAAATAAAACACCTACACATGAAATGCATCAATGCATCTCACTACTACCACATATACAGTTGTGTCTATGCTTGTGACTGCTGCAGTGCACGTAGATGATCCATCTGCATTTACATTCACTGTGGACTGTGTGCATCCATATTTCCCTGTATTAATATTTAATTAATATTTATGTTGACTTACTGTACATGTCTTCTTATCCCACACATGAAGAACTAAGAGCATTATCCAAGACTCTCCTCCTCCCCCCTTATCACAAAGACAGCTCACATCACGTAAAAAATGGAACACGCATGTTGTTGTGTGACAGGAAGAAGGAATAGAGTGGCACGTGAGAATAAATGTTTCATGAAGACGATTTTGTCTCTTGACACATTTATGAAATGTTTATTTGTCAAAGGGATAGGACCAAATGTAAATGCATATGTGTAAACATACACGCAGTCAGACACATTGATGTGCAGTAGTTTGTATGTTTACACATAGACATTTACATTTTGTGTGCTCATGGGTGACTCTCAGTTTTGAGGAATGTAAGCACAAATCTTTTCATATTTCACACTAGTTTTTTTACAGATGTAATTGATGAACATAGGTCTCATCAGCACCAACATTAATGTCATTATATCAGCCAGCAGCAAACAAGTATATAGTATATGCAGTGGGAACAGAAGACAATGAAATATAGATTAAATAAATTAAAATGAAATATTGTATAGTCATGTATCCCTGTATGTGTTTCATTTCACTACAGCCAACACGTGAGCTGCTGGTTGATGATGAAAGCAATAGGCAGTGAATGCAAAAGAGCTCTTTTTCACTACTGTGTGTGCACTTTATCTGAGTGTGTCTAAACAAATAATGAGTCAAATTTGTCTCTTGTGTATTTCTGTGTACTGTTGCTACAGGGGGAAAAGTCTTAAAGCAGGAGCCCCTGCATTTATTACACACTAAATGATTAAAAAAATACAACATAGACAAAAACTACATACTTTTTTCTTTATAGTTCCTTTTTAGTTTTACTTTGTGATGTTGTGTAAAGGCCTGAGATAAACCCTAAAGTCCTAAACTGCTAAAGTCCATTGCTTGACTTCTGGCATACACTGACTGATTGGGACATATATTTGAAAAACCTTTTTGGTTTTAATGTTTGGTATGGCATTTTTTACATCACTGAAGCAGTAAACGTTTTCTCATGAGACATAATCAGTCAGCATTTTAAATCAGACTTCGTTTTTATCATTGAAGTTTGACTTGGAAGTCTTTCCCTTCTGGCTGATAAGTAGATACAGCTAAAAGATAGACAGGGGAATGCCTGAAATGTCAGTGCAGTGGGTACTAATTTGAAACACATTTGGGATGTTTTTGGCAGCAGAATAAAATGCACTTAACATAAAAAGGTAATATGAAATATAGTGATAAATAAGAAAGTACAGAAGTAACAAGTCCAAGTCGGTCGTTAAGGTCCCATAAAGCAAACATGTACTGTAGAACTGCAACAAAATACTTATCAACTGGCTGGATATTACAAAGATAACAGTAAGTGTAGGGATTTTATTTAGTTGAAATCCCTATAGTTGTTCAAACTTCTCAAAAAAAAAAAAAAAAAAAAAAGATTTGCAACTTTTTTTGGTCATATAAGACATGTGATATGCAAAGGTGACTTTCATTTTCAACAACAATCCAAAAAGCTATC
>OMLM01001859.1:11557-23974 GCA_900302695.1 Helostoma temminkii | reverse complement strand
GCAACAATTGCAATCAAACATTTGTTATAACTGGCAATGATTCTTTTTGGCCCACTCTTCTTTGTAGCACTGTATTAATATAGCCACACTGAATAGTTTTCAAGCATGAATAGCCTGTTTAATGTCACACCACATAATCTCAATCTGATTTTTGTCTGGACTTTTTTTTTTGAGCCAGTCAGAGGTAGACTTGCTGGCGTATTTCAGATCATTTTCCTGTTGCATAACTCAAGTGCACTTGAGGGTAGAGTCAGGAACCGATAGTTGGACATTGACCTTCAGGATTTTCTGGTAGGGCACAGAATTTATGGCAATTTCACACTATTTCACATATGGTAAGTTGTCCAGGTCCTAAAGCTGCAGAGCAGTTCCAGACCATTACACTACCACCACCATGTTTTACAGCTGATATGATGTTCTTTTTATGAAATGTTCATTCACTTTCTTAATGTTAAATCATAAACACTGACCAACACTGAGGCAAGTGAGGCCTGCAATTCTTTAGATATTGTTCTGGGTCCTTTTATGACCTCCTGATTTTTGTGCTCTTGGAGTAATTTTTGTAGGCTGACTACTTCTGGGAAAGTTCACAACTATTCCAGGTTTTCCTTATTTGCAGATAATGACTTTCACCATGCTTCGCTAGAGTCCCAAAGCCTTAGAAGCCTTTTGAGAGCTTTTAGTGTGCTTCACTTTGTCAGACAGATATTATCTATTATCTATTATGTATTATCTATAATATTATATATTTTAGTGATTTATTGATTCAGGTCAGGTAGTAATCAGGGAAATAAAGTTAAACTCAGCTTTTCAAAAAATGAGGTTAACCATAGTTCATTCATGATTTAGCATTTACTTGGGTTATGTTTGTGTAATATTAAAATTTGTTTGATGATCTGAATCATTTAAGTCTGACAAATATGCAAAAACTAAACAATCAGGAAGGGTACAAATACTTTTTCATAGCACTGTATGTACTCTCTCTTTATTCCCATGGTTATGAGCCATAGCAAAATATGTTTATTTATTTTTCAAAGATAAATTGGCTACATCTCCCATGTTTTTTACATAATACAGCTTCCAAATCATTTATAGTGCTCTCCTTACAGGTGCCAGAATATCTTCTAATAGGTTGTTTGTTTCTTAGGTGATCTGAATGATCACAGTGTCTCAAGCCCACCATCCCTGCATGAAAGCTATCCTGTTGGCAATGTTGCTGTTTCTAAGCATCTACGCATTTCTAAAAAGGTTTTTGAGGAGGCAGTGAACAGGGTTAAGGGTGAGCTGTAAGGGATAAGGTAATGGGATAGACATGCCTGCTCTGTTTGATAACCGCTTTAAGCTCTTTTTCCCTCTACCTATGATTCATGGGTTCTTTGTGCTTCTTGTGTGTGTGTGTGTTTCTTCCTAGTTTCTCTGCCACGTGTCTGTCCACCTTTTAGTTACTGTAACTGTTACAAGCAGACAACTCATTGAAGCTGTAGGTCATAATAGACTTCTTCACTTAGTCTCTTCAGTTTGAAACAATGGGAACACTGAACTGAATGCTGGGATAATAAGCTGGTAGCCTAGATAAGAATATATTTCTACTGAAAAAGATAACAGAACCTTAAAGATAATGAATGCGCTAATTAAGTGAAACAATTGTATTTGTACCCCATGTCCTCACAAGGTCAGTTAACTTGAATATATCCATGAAAGCGACACCTGCATTACAATGTGGATTGTACAGTTTTAATGAAAAATAAGCGATTAGAATCCTAATAAATGAAACTACACACCTGATGTTGTGTTAATGCATATGCAGTGCAGTGAACATTATAAAATTATCAAAAATGACATCCTGTAGCACAACAACAAGAACCTTTGATATGCTACATGATTTGCACCAAATGTACAGGACTATGTCCAGAGTATGACAAACAAAACAACAGCAAATGTCTCTAAATGCAAGAAAAATCAGCAGTATTTTGAACTCAGCTCTTACAGCAACAACTGGCTGATGCTGGCAAAGTTTGGAAGAAGTAACACCAGTAACAACCAAATAAATAAAGCTGGAGATGTTGGCACAAAGACAAAGAAAGTGGAGTAGGTCAACAAAATACCGTAAAACGGTAAAGGTCAGGAAATAGAGCACTTGTGGTTCACTGTGACACCTATTGTACCCTGAGAGATAAATAGTGTGTATGCTTACAAAATCACTCATGTGCACACACTCATGTACATAAAAACACACACAAACCTCTCACATAATGCTCAGTAACACAGCACCGACAAAAACCCACACAGAATATTTAATGCTTGTGAGCAACTTTCTAAACTTTCTTTTTATTCATAAATAGAATTTCAAATCACTGCCCTAATTTCTCTTTCCTCTTCTTTCCCTTTCTGGCTCAGTCGCACGCGCTTCTCCTTACACTTGCAGTTGAAATGGAGATTGTGTTTTCACAGCAATGCAGAGCAGACCTCCTTAAAACTGGCTTCCTTAATAATTCAGCATTTGAATAAAGCCGGAAATCCGAATGTAACTGTGTCTGATTGTGTGTATGACTGAGAGTGAAAGACGCATTGTGAAAGAGAGAAAGAAGGTGAGGGAGGAAAGGCAGAGAAAGAAAAAATAGTGGTGCTGGAAATAGGGAGAAAAGAAGAGGTTTATTTTTAATATTTAAATGATCACTGACTAACAACCAGTTATTCAGCTTTGCAAAAAAAAGGATGGTGGTGGGATTACAAGGGGCCTCTTGTTGAACATCAGCTATAATAATAATAATAATAATATTAATAATAATGACAATTACTTTTGATGCTGATTGGTCAGTTTGGTGTCAGTGTGTCACCTTGCAAGCTGCTCTTAATGAAAATGTAAAGTCATAACAGAGTTTCAGAAACATAAAAGAAGTTCTCTAAAAGGCTCAAAAGGTAATAGGGAGACCAACAGTAACTTTGAATAATACAGTAAAATTCATTAGTTAACTGGATTCTTTTAAAAGGATGAAGCCACACCTGCAGATCATGCGACTCAAAATCTAGTGGCTAGCGCTTTTATATGAGCTTTTTTGCTTCAAGACAGTGCCAAGGTTACCTGCCAAGAGCCCATGAAGAAAACCAAATACTGGCTGAGACTTACATGGACTTGGAAACAGCTGAAACAGTGGGACCACATGCTGTTTCACAGATACTGAAGCGACACCAGTAAATTGGAGAAACCACCAAAAACGAGCAACTGTAAGCACCAGATCAGAGGAGCCATACAGGACTCAACTGGGGAATCGATTGATTTTATTGATACTGCCAATTTCTGGTTGACAAATCTGGATCCAGAGGCAGAGAAAATCAGCGATGTTGGCCAGTTTATTACAGAGCATGGCTGAGTTTGGGATTTTCTTTATTTAAAGGAGCTACAATCAAGAAATTTTACTGCCAGGTAGGTTGTTATTCTTTATTTATGTTGTTATTATTTAGTTTAGTCCAGGATTTCATATTCTCAGACTAACTAAGCCAATTTTAAGTCACATATATAAAAGCTACTCAAATATCCTAGTCAATTAGTACTGATTAATTACTTCTGTCTTACTAGCCCTGTGTGTGACCCTGGCCCTATACTTGGCTCAAATCTGGAATAAAAGACAATTGAAATCAGACCCTGTAACAAATTTCAGCAATAGTTGCATTTAGAATGGTCTTGACATATGCTGGATGATTTTACAATATTTATGACTTGTTTACTCAAACCTTCCTGCATCCATGACACCTTGGACATTTTGCCAGTGGATCCCAATGAATTGTGTTCATTGGAGTCACAATTCTAGACTATATACACAGTTTGCAGTGCCACAACTACTGTGCAGAGAACTGAGCCAATAAATGATCACAAGATGTAATTACATTAAAGCCCTTAAAAAACAGCAAACATTTTGCAAAGTAATAAGTTAGCTGAATGTCTGATGATTACATCTGTCCGGCAGAAAGAAAGCACATCCATCTAGTGGTCAGATTTTTTTTTAATTTATTGTTGTAACCCAGAAGTCATATGCCTCTTGCTGCATACATCTGTTATGTATTGTATATTTAAGATATCATGTGGTGATATTACTGTGTTAATCAGAGAGAAATGCCACGTACATATCTCCAGACACATCAGGACCGTGTAATGGTAAAATCAAGTGATTAAAAGTATCATATTATACCCTTTTAGAGGTTAAAAAAACAGGTCCCTGATCTCCCCAGAATGTGTCCATAAATTTTCATCCTGATAAACTGTGCATATCCTTGTTTCTGCTACTAAAAACACAGTGTATGGATGTAATATTCAATCTCACTGGTTTGATTCAGACACATCTCCTAGCCAACCATAGACAGTTCTGCTGTGAAACTATTTCAAATTTCTTTTTGCTTCCATAAACTGGTTATCACTCAGATTTGACGTACGCACACACACATGCACACACGCACACACACACAGGTCCCAGCTAAAAAACCCAGTAGAAAATAGACAAAATACTGAAAAATGTAGACACAGGTTCAGGTAACAGACAGTCAGAATAAGTCTGTCTTCGAGCTCCCGTCTCTAGTACAGGTCCACATTGACATAATTAAACTACATTGCTGTCTGTCCACATCTGTGACGACCCATTGACAAAAAACACAATAAAATCCACTGCTTCTTCTGATCCTGAGAGGATAGTAAAAACTCTTCTGTGTTCATTATCCACAAAAGGCAATAACTAATTTCATATGGCCTTTTTTCAATACAAACTACAGTCACAACTTTGCTCCTTGCCCCTCCCACCCTGTTTCTGCAATTACGTCATTCACAGCATATAGACCTTTTTTTGTAGTTTTTTGGTGGTTGGGATATTACTGGAGGCAAAACAACTTCCTGAACCCATTCTAAAAGACTGTCCACAAGTTTTTTGGCTTATATTTTAAAAATGTCTGAATAAAATACAGTTTAAGTTGGAACTGGGAGTGTTATTTGAAAACCAATAGGACTAAATTTCCCATCCATTACAGGCTCACTCAGCAATGACCTGCTGTGGCCAGACATTAGATGCCTGTAATTACATGACCTACCGAAAATGTCATCCTGCTGTGTTGTTGGTTGCCAGAAGCATCACACAAACACATCACAGTAACAATAGCAGTATTAGGTAGCACAGTTTGTTTGGCATGAGGCTGCAGTGGGCTTCTCTGAGACAGCTGTTTGTTTGAAATGAGAACGGGCCTGCTGGTTTTATAGGTTTGCTAGGTGGCGGGGTTGCAGGCCATAGAATAGAAAAGAAAAAACTCACAGCAAAACAATAGAAGACGTGTATGTGACCCAGAAACATGAAGTGGACTAGAACAGTTGAGACACAACAAATCTGGTCTTATTTACACTTAATTTCTTTAAAAATGTGTAAAATATTAGTTAGTGCAGCTTTAACAGTGCATTTATGTGAATTTCATGAGACCATGCTTTAAAGCTTGCAAACCTAGGTGTTTCTCTAGTGCGTGTGCCTGCATGAGTATCTGTGTGTACCTTCTCTTTAGGTGTGTATTCAAAGGAGAAATTGGTGTATGTAAGCCTTTATTTTCTGTCAAAGCCCAGCAAAACACAGTACCTAGTGGTGAGCTATAGCTGAGTTTGTCTCAGACATGCTGAGTGTAATAAGATTCAAGCTGTCAACCCACTTCACTATAAGGCAACTGAACTAGACAGAAAATCAGAAACACACCCTTCTCTTCTCCAAAAGAGCCTGCATGATAAATCTGACACTGACAGCGCACTGAGCTCAAAGAAGTGGGTAAAGGGTTGTAGGTGGGCTGGCTTCCACTGAATTTCAAATGAATTTGACAAACAACAAGAGTTGATGTGGCACTTGTAAATGTAGGGCAATAATTTCTGTGCATTGAAGGTAGCAACATTTGAGGCTGTGAGGAACACACTGGGGTGGTTGTTCTGTGGGATTGTGGTTTTCTGTGTGAACAAAAAAGAGTGAAAATACCTATTTGAAGTGCCAGCATCACTGCATACATTTATTATGCCTCCCTGGTGTGGCATGTTTTCATCTCAGTTATCACATATCTAACTCAGTTAAATGTTTGGGTTATTCCTGCACATTTATTTAGAGCTTTAATATACAAGTTAATCTAGCCCTAGCATGAGACTTGGAATCAGTCCACTCTGCTCATATTAGTTGTCATCAAATTACAATAAAAAAATTTTGTTAAATGTACTTGTTAATATGTATGCTGCGGCATCTGCCAAATTAAAAATACATGTAAATTTTTTTGTGTCTATCTCGACACAATGACGAAAACACACGTGAAAACACATTATTCCTCCTAATCATTCACTGTTCTTAGACTCTTTACTGCATAGCATGTCCATTCATATAAGGTTGTGCTCCTGTATATGTGTTTGTGTATATGCAATATGGTGTAAAAACAAGTTTCACAAATTGTTATGAATTTTTCCTATTGTTACTACTGCAAGCTTGGCATTACTGAGCAAAGAATAAGATATACATAGGGTTGGTTGCACTTTCAATAACTAAAAATTAATCTTGGTTAAAATAATAACTTTTTTCTCAGTGATTTTAAAAGCCTTACCTTGAGCATACCTGTCACAAAAAGTCTGAACACACTCAGGATACTCAGGACCCTCAGTTTTTTACAATTGCTAATGAATTTAAAATCACTGACTTTGTTTAAAATAATTTTATTTTGAGAAGCTAATCTAAAGCTGAACAGATTTTGTGTGAATGAATAACAGCTAATTGATGGACTGTGACTCCTGGAAGTGTGAAGTGAATTAGCTGTTAATGAATATTATAACACACACACAACTATCAACTGGCATACATGCAGACAGAAAGGTAGATTAAACAGGAATGGATAGATACCTTGATAAAACAAGAAAGCAACCATAAAGACAAAGGAAGCTGTAAGTCTAAAGATGCTTATAGCTTTCTTTGCGATGAATGGCTTAATGAAAGGTTTGACAAGTTGTGAATTTATGGAATAATAACTGTCAGTAAGATTATGTATTCATCAAGAAGCTGAATACATTATGAAAAACAGATCACTACAATCCATTCACTTATGAGGCAGGATAATGAGTCAAAACAACATCACATCAAACAGTCCAGACAGTGGAAACTGACTCCCTTTGGTCTGATGACTTTAATTCAAATCAATCACTGAATTGTATTGCAACACAATTTATGTCCAATGTATGTGCGTGAGAGGACAAAAAAATTTTAGCTGCAGTTTGTTGAAATAATAGCTTGAACTTTACTGAACATGATTGGTTAGATAACAAGGATCCTGTCCTAAATGTCACAGCAATTACATGAGGCATCCCTGTGCACTTTACTGTACAGTGTCAGTGTCAGTGACAAATTATCCCCAACTGCAGCTTGTTTACACTGCTTCTCTCTGTGGAAAAGAAAAAGAAAACAAAATGTGTTTTAAGCCCTTTTTGTTAGCACATCAAAGGATCAAGGATTATATGAAATAATAGTATATAATATAGTGAAATAAATTATGTATAGGTAGTCTAGTAAACATATCTACTGTGTGTCTATGAGTCATTTAAAACAGTGGTGTAAGAGATACAACTCATTAAACTGTCTGTCAGAAGAGGAGGGAATATGTTTTAGAGCATATTCCTTTTCAATGAGGGACTATTTAGCTAAGCCTCACATTGCAAGGCCTCTGACAAAAATATTAAACAGTCTGATAAAAAATCTGGACACCCCAGATGAGGTCATGAGCACAGAATTCAATTAAATGGAGGTGTCACACTGGCACAGCATGGGGGTGACGATGCACCACTCTGACCCTGCCGACTTCGACTGCCGAAAAAACGAAAGCCTGTTCACACATGGACTGGACAACAGCAGAGGGCGTTGGTGTCACTATCCCTCCCTCCCTCTCTGTTTCTGTGTGAATGAGTGACCATATTTTATCCTGCCCTGATTCCTGAGCAATGAACATGACCTGAAACAGGTGCAGCAGCTGGCACAGCAGGAACTGAGTATGCTCTATCAGCCCGGACACACACACACTCACACACATACTGCATTTGAAAGTATGCACATACAGATTTATTATTATCGTAGCATTTTATTTTGCCACCAAGCTATTGAGTATAAAACACATAAAATGCTATAGGTAACAATTGCTGAGCGCACATTATGCAGGCAGTGAAGTTAGTGAAATTGCTCAACTGCTCTGCCTCAACGTCACACACACCTTGGAAAGGGCATGATGTTTTACTAACCACATTTGAACAACTGGCTTTCATTGAGTTGTCCTGGAGACTCCCATATATATTGGAAAAGGAATGGATTGATAGGCCTAGTCAGCATCAGTATCAGCATTACACACCATGCATAAATGACAAAAACATTAAAAACACTGCTGGATTTACAGACTTAAAGCCTAAACTAAAGTAGATTGTATGTGGAGCTAAAGAATTAAAATTAGGGTATAGTGTGTCATGGTAAAAGATAGTTGACATGGTTACTAACCAGCTGTAGATATACTAACTACAAGAAGTTCTATTGTTGTGCTGGACTGGCATGAGCTGCAGAAAACCCGCAGCGCTGCAGAGTTGCTTAATATCTAATATTTTGTCACTTTCACATTCTTTACAAATGTAGTGCAGTGTGTCTGCACTTCACTGGCAAATTGCAGCAAATTGCAGCATGTGGTCGCCTGTCTGACTAATTGGAGCACCTTGATTGCAATTATACCCATGAGAACAGTTATAAACATAGCCAGTCAGTCTGGAGGGAAATAGTGTACAGGCCCGATCAATAGAGCATTCTCCAGCAAAGCAATGCTGATTAATGACCTGATTATGGAGCACAGTGTTGACATTAATAGTCCAAAAGTAGTCATGACCTATTATTTACCAGAGCCATGTGAAACCATAGAAACTCATAAAACAGCTCTTACACCACTATTCACAGCAGAAACTGTAGTATAGTCTCATCTCAACATTATTAACCCTTGAGCTTTGTTTAAGTTTGACTGTTTGGTATGTTATTCCTATTTGGTTAGGAGGCCAGATGTCTGCCTGAAGCTTTGCAAGGCTCCACACATTCAAACCCCCTTAGAAAGCTTCTGGCCTTGTCTGGAAAAGCCTCAGTCTGTCAGGGAAGGCCACTGAAATTCTGAGGCCCTTGGAAAGCATCAGACCAGGTTCCACAGATTTGGAAAACCTTGCACATGTACAAGCCCCAGGCAAGTCTCTGGGGCCTCAGGTCTTGCCTTGGAGGCTCAAACCCTCAGGGACATCAGAGAGGGTCAAGGCAGGCAATTTCAGAGATCCATGGCAGTTCGAAGCCCTTGGGCGCTGGGCCCGCTGTCCATGATGGAGCCTGGGTTACTAAGCGTTGATTGATGGGCAAAAATGGGAGGTTTATGCATATAAAATGAAATCTACACCACAAAGAAGTACGCAAAGTGAAGCGATCTGAAATACTTTCTAAATAGATATGGAGCTATGAATACTAGACAACCCATTTCCTTTGCTGTGGCTGGACTGGCTTATTAGCTCTTTTCACTTTCACTGACTGTGTGTCCCAACCAGTCAGGGTTACGAGACACAGACAACTAAAGCTTTAGGGAGTGGGAGGCTCCTGCAGCTCACAGTAATGAGGCACACATCACATACAGTGGGTGACACATACAGTACAGGCAGATGCACAAAGTACCAGCAGCAAATATGGAGGTGAGCGTGAGACAGACTAATGCTGACCTTAAACAAGATGATATTTGAAGCAATTTCAGAGTTATAGACTAATTTCCAGTTGCAGCAAACTCAGGGCACACACCTGTACACAACTGCCATAAGATTAATTTAGTGTGAGAACTCATAGCTGACAAAAAATAAATAAATAAACACTAAAAATCTGAAGAAGCATAGCTAGCAGCCCCTTGAGGCTGCAATGTTCATTATGCACCAAGATTTAAAAGTGAGGGCAGAAACAAGGGTATAGTTAAAATAGTATTTTTTGATGTCTGCCTTAAGAGGTATTTAAAGGTATTTAAAGGTATTTAAAAATGTTTATATTGCATATAAATGTGTATTGTTTATTTATGCATATTTATGCATATACATTTTTTTGCTTGTTTTGTACCTCACTTGTAAGTCGCTTTGGATAAAAGCGTCTGCCAAATGACTAAATGTAAATGTAAATGTAAGTATATGCATACACACACCGATCAGGAGGAACATTATGACCACCTATATGATCTAATGAAATCCAATACAACAGCTCTGCCATGAATTCTACAATTACAAAGTTATAATTTTTCAGTTTCTACAATGAAACTGTCCGAAATGTGATAATTATACTACATGTGCATTATTAAAGTCATTGTGGTTATTGTGGGCGACGGAGTCGTACTGGAGTACGTTAGAGTACTTTATGTTAAGAGGTGTCTCTAATGTTTTAGCCTCCTTATTTACATCAATGAGGGGACAACTGGTGTATAATATATATATTATTTATATATATATATTATTTATCATACACCTTACCCATGGTTGAGTGATGGTGAGTTGCATTTTTACCCTAGTTAGTGGTTATAGGGTGTAGTAGAGGTGCTCCTGTTTTGAAAACTTTCTAAGATATACTCCACTAAACATTGGTGCCTTGACGACCTAGTGATAAAGGCACATGACAGATTCCTGCACTATCTGACTCCTATCCATACCTTTGTTGAACTATAATAATAATAAGAAGAATCTGAGCAGTTATGTCTTTTCAACCACCGTATGACTGACAAGTTAACTTATATTTCAGGGTGAATGACATCCAGACAACAGCCTATATGACTAAGCTGGCTTGGTGAGTTATCCAACAAAAATCAATGATGTAAGGTTGAGCAGTGACAAATTTCAAGGTGAGTCTTGTAGATCAATGAATGGTGTGATAACATGACACTAAACATTTCTGCTCCCGCTGCTAGTTCTTTATATTTGTATTTTTTTATAATTTTCTCAAGATTTCCTATGTGCAATTCTGCTTCTGTGTCATGTGTCTCACTAGCAGCACTTTGGTCCAGATATTCACAGTCCTTTTCAAATCCACTGATCTAAGTTTTCACTTAGATCCTGACATAAATCTAAACATCTACTAAATCATGTGGCACTTTTTTGTTCCCAGATTATGTATCCTGATGAATGTGATGAAGCCCTGGTTCATTCTCAAGCACCACTATGAGTTAAACAGTGATGTTTATAGTTAACTGCACAAAAACTGGATGTATTACCATAAAATTTAATAATAATATCCATACCCCCTGTCAGGATTATTCCTGAATGTTCTCTTTCACCACTATTGGGTCAAGCAGAGTTTTGTTTTTTTTCCTAATAATAATCTAATATTTTGCTCTTCAAGAAACAAATGACAAAGATTGCTTGGGCCCAGACAGAGTGCCACCTGTCTGCCTGAAAGTCTGTGCTGACCAGCTGCCCCCATCTTCAACATATCTTCAGAACATCACTGGAGTAGTTTGAAGTCCTCTGCTTCAAACACACTGTACACATCTGAATAAAAATCATCATTTATACATTATTATATTCAATTTTTATATGTATGATACTGTCCTGTGTACTCTTCTGTGTGTTCTCCTACACCAAGAAAAAAACCTTTGTATTTGTGAATATACTTGGCAATAAAGCACGTTTTGATTCTGAATAAATACCTGCACACTGACACCAGGCTCAGATGCACTTTGTGTTAACGCAGAATGCTAATTAGCAAAAGCTAGTAAGTCATGTGGCACAGTGAGCCTGCAGCACCACCTGTGTCTGCCCACACAGTAAATGAGTAAAAATAGGTGGTTCTATAGTCAGTCTCAGATCATCTACTTAACACATTACTGCCTTTTAGCTAGCAGCTTTCAGTTTTCAGTTCTTTTAGACAGACAGACCCGTTTAGCTCCAGAATGCACCAGCAGCCTTTATGACAGAGTCAAAGGCACATACAGCTGGAGCCTGAAGTAGCCAGCAAATCAGTCGGTCAGTCAGGTCTTCCAGACTAGCAGGTTATTTGACTGGACACTTCCCTTTTGGCTTGTTGGTGTGCTTGCCTCAAGGCAGAAACTCTTTTTCATGTTCCTTTGTGCCTCTGTTCTTTCACTGCTCTGCTTGGTCTTCAGAAGAAGTGCTCTGACAGTATTACAGCCCCATGTGCATCCCTCTAGTATGACATAAAAACACAACATTCGATTTTTAATCCTTTGTGGCCCATACCTGATTGCTCTGTGGTGAAATGTTTTTTAAGGCTAAAAATTGTATTCCAGTGTGAATCCAACCTCTGTTCAAAGAAGGTAGGAAACTTTTATTGAACCACTATTGACATCGACCAGTTTCAGCACAGTCCCAAGACAAAAATAATACAAGTGGTCTAG
>OMLM01001858.1:106494-119860 GCA_900302695.1 Helostoma temminkii | reverse complement strand
AATAACAAGAGTATTTGAACAAACCATTTAACAGTTTTTTTTTAGTTAAAATCCAACTTTTAAGCAATCTGGTGACTTTTATGTTTCAAGTTTAAATAGCTACAGATTTAATCAGAATCATATTATTTAAAACAATTCCCATCTCACTGCTGAACTCTGATTGCTACAGAGGTGAGCTACAGTGCCATCTCATACGCCTGGGTTCATTTGAGCAGCCCGCATTGTTCAAAGGGGATTGTCAACCCAGAACATGTCTTTGAGGCTTGATGAGTGGCGCTCTAGACTCTCACTACAGGCCTGCTCTGTATCCAGCAGGGGTCAGTTGTTAAACTGAAGAAAACCAATCTGCTCTATTATATGCTGAATGCCAGGAAACAAGCTTTAAGGCTTTTAGTCCTTTGTCAGTGCTCACACAGGTTTCACTTAATCAGGAACTGGTCAGGAGACAGGGTCAGGTTAACATTAACCCACATTGTACAGTTTAAAAAGAATGATTGAAAACTATATGCAATGCCTGTTGTGAGAGACAATTTAAAATCCAGGAAAAGCAGCCCAACTCAAAAGGGCAACATGAAAGAATAAAATGCTGACACAAAACTACATGCACAGTAGGTGATAGGTTTGGTAGGAATACAATAAAAAAGTAATCCATGCAGCACTTTTAATAAAGATTTGTGAATTTAAATATAAATGATCATACTCCATTAAGTGTCATAATAATTTCATGTTGAATACTCTGTGGGGGATTTGCATAAATTTCACTATATATCTTACATACTGTTGCATTAAAGATACAGTTTTCACAACTCACATCTACAGTATGTAGATATCTGCAACTTAAGATCTCTAAGATCTCTAGTGAAAGGGTCACAGCACTACCACAGGCGACATACTTTCTCTGACAAACACAAATGAGTTGTATATTACAGTGCCAATATATATTTGTTCTTCACACCTCACCGACCCACCCAAACACACAAATGTGTATGTACATATTTCTTGTTGTCAAAATGAGGTAAGCAGCATGTGCAGTTCAATACCAACAGCAGGGAGGAATAAATTAAGCCAAAAAGCCCTGTATAATGAAATAGAGTACTAGATGTGCTTGACAGTTCAGCAGACACCACATTGTTTGCTCACAGCATGAGAAAATGGTTTAGTGTGCGGCATACAGAGGAAGTGGCTCAGAGATAGATTAAACGAATGAATGGCTCCTGGAAACTATAAAACTGTTTATGTCTCTACCATCTCCTGTGCTTTCAATAACCATAAAACAAATTAAATTACACCAACTCTTGTTAGTAAACCTAAAGTTTGAATCACTGACTGTGATCAACCTGAAAAAGTGGACGTTTTTGGAATGATTACAAGTCCTTCCTCTTTCGTAATGTGCCTTAAATATATTGCATTCCCCTTATGCAGTAACTATTACATCAGCCTACTTCCTACAATTCTGTTTCTATCAAGCTGCAGCGGCCAAAAATGTAAGGCTGTCCTGTCACAAGATGAAATAAAGTGCAACTGACATTAAAATGTAGTTAAACTACAGCATTTCGAATTCATGAAAAGAAAACACGAGACCTGAACATCTGAGAATCAGAATTATTATCTCATTATGAATTTGTGAAATATATCCAACTGGAAAAAAACGTCACATTTCAGCAGAATTAGCATCTCACAAATATTTAGTATGTTATAAAAACAAAGTAGAATAATACCTTCCTCTCTTTTAAATCACATATTCAAGGATGCAAGTGTGTCATAT
Organism: Helostoma temminkii; assembly: GCA_900302695.1. NCBI lineage: Eukaryota > Metazoa > Chordata > Actinopteri > Anabantiformes > Helostomatidae > Helostoma > Helostoma temminkii. Next base: position 118,095 of record OMLM01001858.1, on the reverse strand, counting down.
GCTGGGAAATATTTTCAATGAATGGGATGGACTCGGCTACTATCAGAGTGTCCTGAAGCTAGACAGCTGCATCCTGAGTAGCTGTTCAGCTACAGCAGAAAAAAACATGTGTATACTGTGGAAGGATATAGTGGAAGATGTGTAGTTTGTGCATCTGCTCCTCTGTTCAGTGAGTGTGTACTGAAAGGAATCTCCACTTCACTGCTCGTCACAGTGACTGGACACAGTGAGATGGGAGTGGTTTAAACTCATGGTTAGCTAATCAGAGGGGCCATGGGCAGCTCAAACAAGTGGTTGAGAGCTTGATGAAAGGCAAGCACATGCAGTCTGGCACTGGTGACCTAAGGGAATGACACAGTCCTTCTAATTCCTGATGGCTTTTTCTCCTCCTACCACTGAGAGGTAATAAAAGCAATCTGCAGAACCTCAAGAGGATTGTTTACAGTTGGATGCTGTTAGGGAAAGACGTCCAATCATTGAAAGAAGACTACGGAAAACCTGAAAATCTACTGAGTTATAATTGTACTAAGTTTATTTTTAAGTATATAGAACCATGATGAAGATGATGAATGTGAACATACTAGTTCTAGGTTTCTGCCTTTGCCTAGGGACAAGACATAGGGTTCTTGGTAAGAGACAATATCAGATTCAAAACGGGCCATGTAGCTACACCTTTCTGCTGCCTGAGCAGGAAAACTGCCAAACACAGAGCAACAGCTACAACTATCCAGTTCAAAAGGATGGACCTATGGACAACGACGAGTCGACCCACAGGCTGGAACAACTGGAGATCATCATGGAGAATAATACACAGTGGCTGCTTAAGGTAAAGTTGTGTCATATATATATGATATCACATCAGTACAACAAACTGTGATAAATGCTTTCATTATACTGATTTATGTGTAATAGATTTAATACAAAAAAGAACAAAGTCTACTTTGGCTTCTGACAAGCACAGTGATGACCTAAAAAAGGACAAGATGTGTTGAAGAGATAAAAACACATTTACACAGGTGTTTTTCTCTCATTTCCAATCAAATTGTTTGTGCCAAAGAGGGCAGGAGATTTAAAGAAAATAATATCTACAGCAAATCATACAAGAAACTTTAATAAACCTCTGACTTTGTCAGATTTCTCCATAATTTTTCTGCGAAGTATCACATGTACCTGACAAGAAATCTTTTTTTTCTAACCTTTTTCTGATCTTTTTTTTCTTCACAAAGATTACTTAACCATTTGAATTTGACAGGTGGACTATTTGTTTACCATACACAAAAAATAAAACAAAATAACAGACCTACAAGATAACTCCACTAAACAAAAGACAAAATCATCTTAAAAGAGCCAAGGTTTACAGTAACAGGAACAACTCTGTTAAATATATATGTTTCCTTAAAAAACTACTAAATTATTCCTTGGTAATCAATTTTGATTTAACAAAGGTGGAAACAAACACAGAAATGTGCTTAGTGTCTATGAGACACTTTTCAGTACAAAAAAGGACATAATGGGTTTTACGACTGACAAAGACTCAACACAGGTGTCCACACGAGGGATGCATTCTTCTCTTTCAGTTTGCTGAACTACTATTACTTTTGTGACTGAAAGAACTGTTTCTTTTCGAGCCCCCGCTCTTCACACTCCTCACAGTGAAATATACAAGACGGCCCAGACAAGACAAGAACACCTCACAGCTTGATCACACAATACCCACCTTGTAAAATAAAACAAACTCTTATCCGTTCCACAGGAGAGCTCAGGGGGCACTCGCCTTTGAAGTTCTTCACGATCTAGACACTCAGTAACTACACTCACACAGACAAAAAGTGCTGCCTCTGAAATAATCCATTCATGACACAAGTGACTATTTTACAAAGTCCAACAACACCTTTGATTAAGTAGCACGTTACATACAAAATTAAGCAGTACTTTTTTTGAGTCTGCTTTATCTGTTTTATATGTATATAAAGGGATTTCCACCTTCTGTGAGTTCAACTAAGTGAATATGCACATGGGAAGATAAATATGTGAGAAGAGATCACAGCTAAGGTGTGAAGACTCATTGTTTAAAGTGTCACAACACAAATGTTCCTTGTAAAACTAACTATGGACAGAAGTGATTTGTAAAAATTCATTTTCTACAATGCTCTTACTATGGTGCTGATTCTCAGTCAGGAGTGAAGTATACTATAGCCAATTAAATAGTATATATGATAATGGTACGCTGTGTAGTAGAGAGGTGAGCTGCTACACAACTATCAGGCAGGAAATATCAAGCAGAAATTAAAAAAAACACAGCTCTTCTGTTGCTGATAAGTGTAAAGCATGGAATAACAATCAGGACAGGTGCATCTACACATGGTAGAGGAGCTCACTAAATGGTTGGATTAGTTTGAAAATAATGTGAATCATATGATTTGGCCCATAGTCACCAGATCGCAACCCAACTAAACACCTGTGGGAAAGTTTGGACCGAAGTGTTAAATCACACTCTGCACCATCAACATTAAAACACCAAATAAGAGACTGTGGTGGCTCACCTCTTACCAACACTTGTCTGGCAATACCCTTTTTGCTTTACTAATTAGGTGCAACTTAGATTTACTAGTGTTTAATTAAGAGAAAATTCAAATTACAAACGACTTAAGTTTAGACCATAAGATGTACTAGGCTAAATATTCCCATTCCATCTTGTCAAAGATTTCAGCCCCTGTGAGTATAAATATGAACGTGCAGGTATAAAATAACCGCTAGATGTGAAATGTGTAATTGTAAATTATGCCTTATGTGACTAAACTCTCAAACTTCTCTGACTGCAAAAATTACGATTAACCTGGTGATGACAACAGAGGAAAACAATTTGTTGTTATGCTCTCGTGTGAAACAGGACCGCAGTCAGCCCCTAGTGACGCCTCTGAAGCACACGGAGTAAACATCTGATTAGATCACTCAGTATCAATGGGACATCCTGCCACCAATTCAAATGACAACCTTCCACACATCTCTGTGTGTATCCAAGAACATAAACAACCTGGACACACAGAAAGGAAGACAAACAAAATCAGCTAATTGCAGTTGTTTGTCACAATTGCTATAAGAAAAATATTATTAAATTTGGCTGTTTGGGGGTTACATTACTGACAGATGAGTAAATCACAAAAGTGATCAAGCTAATATACAGTAAATGACAAAGATATTCAACTGACGCTGGTTTCTCTCATAAAGGATGTAACTTCTCACTCAGCACTTCCATCCTGTTTACGAGTTATGTGACCTGATTGCCTCTCAGGAACACCATGCAGGAAATAACTTAATGATTGGTCTTAGTCTAAATCTGGCAAAACCATAAGGTAGGTAGGAACGAACTTGTCCCCGTCCAGAGGGCACCTATGCACCATTCACATTATGTTGTAAAAGTCAGACAAAAAGTTAAAATTAACTATTTCAACAAGACCACAGAATTGTTGAGGCTGATGTATAACGAGAGATTCAACAGCACCTAAATAAACAGAGTTACACAGTCACTGACTGAATTATTAAAACTCCAGCAAGTTTTTATAAACTTGGATATTGTTGATACTTTACTTTGTATAACAATGGTGTTAATTTCACTCTAGCCAGTTTTCAATGAACACTCAAATCAAAGGTACCTGAACTAACAAGGTAAGTCTGAACAATAAAAGACAACAAGTGACAATAAGTCATCTCTTAGCTACAAATGAGGTGCTCAGGAACTTAGGCAAAGAAGCACATTTGCTCTGTGTCCATTATTACAGAAGCAGACTGTCCATCTCTGAAGACACTTGTCAATTATACTTGTAAGATAAATGTTTTTGTTTAAAGCAAATTATATTTTCTGTGCTGCAGTTAGAAAACTACATACAGGACAGCATGAAGCAGGACATGGTCCAGATTCAACAGACTGCTGTACACAACCACACAGCTACGATGATTGAAATCGGAACAAACCTACTGAGTCAAACTGCTGAGCAAACAAGGAAACTGACCAATGTGGAGGCACAGGTGAGGCTTCACTGTTTTTTCCTAACAATGCTAAGAAAGTCAAAACAGTTCACACCTATCTGCGTATAAACATCAGAGTTTTGTGAACAAAACATTTTGCAACGACATACTCCATTATAAACAGTACACATTCAATAAGGTGCATTCAGAGTGTTAAATACTAAGCAGAGGGAAAAAACAAGCATGACTGTGTCAGTTTATTATTGTGGCTACACGTCAATGACCTTATGTGAGCCAACTGTACAGCATTTCCTGTTATTAGCACTCTCGTATTCCCACAGAAAGGGTCTATCAGTTTGTCACAATCAGACATCCGTCTGTTCAAAGACATCAACAGCTCCATTGGAGACACATAGCTAGGATCCATGTAAACAACCTGCTTTTTGCTGAGTTCAGTTCCTCCAAAATGGGAAATTAGCGGCAAGGTCCCCAACCCCAGAGTTTAGTTCAATATGTCCGTCTGTTAAAATACGTGGGTTTTCATTTTTTTCCCTTGTTCAGGTACGTCTGTCATATTCCGGTCATATTTTTCCATTTTGCAAATGGCTGTTTGTTCACTCAGAAAGTGCAAACCGTGTTGAACTCAATCCATAATAGCAATAAAAAAGACAAACTGCTGAGCAGACAAACATTTTTAGGATTAATATGTCATTGGGGATTATTATACATACATTTATGGCTCACGTGCTATACCTTTCTAGATTGCTTAGTTGTCTTTTCATTTCCATAATATTTTAATCATTTAAATAGAGAAATGTCAGATGCAACTGTACAATGTCCACAGTAGATCTGTGTGAGTTAAACTCAAGCTGTGTCATGTAGGGAAGCAAACTGATTGACTGACTAAATCAAAGCAATCTTGAGTTTAATACAAAACATTTGACTTCAAGATAGTTAACACTTTACATCATATGTGTGGAAATATACAAATCTACAGATGCATTAAACTGGAAGTTATGTCTGGGACAGAGCTGAACAGAATTCCTTGTTCTTATATTTGTAGGTAATTCAACATACAACCCGACTCGAGCGGCAACTTCTTGAAAACTCCTTGTCAACCAACAAGCTGGAAAAACAACTAATTGTCCAAACAAATGAAATCCATAAGCTGAATGACAAAAACAGGTAAGGAAATCGAATCACAAGAGAAAACATTTTAAGGCCACTAACGATACAGCCAATGCACAAAGATAAGTTCTCATCTGCCTCTCAACAGCTTCCTAGAGAAAAAGGTGGCAGAGATTGAGGAGCAGAGGCAAGTAGAGCTGAAGGTGTTTCGAGAAGAAAAGGACCAGCTTCAGACTCTCATACTGAAGCAGACCGCCATCATAGGCGAGCTGGAGCAGCAGGTGCTTAAAGTCTCAACGAACAACACTGTCCTACAGTATCAGCAGCAGGAGCTGCTGGACACTGTGAACAACCTCATTCAAACCATCTCTGCTGGCTCAGCTCGAGGTCAGTCAAAATCTAAATCATAACCTTGTTACCCTTTAGTTATTATTAAAGGGTAGATTAAGTATCATATTCAACCAGCTGCCTGTGCACTTTACTATTTGTTAAACATGAAGCTTTTTTTCAGTTGTTTGTTAGTATTGCTTAGTATTTCCTTAAGAGTGTACTATTTTTCATTTATTTAATCTTAGAAAATATGAAGTTACCACAGGAGGATACTTAAATGCTGTACAATGTTGTGCTGTCAATTAACAAGACTGATTTCTTCTACAGAGACAAAAACTGTCATGATGCAGGACACTCCTACAACATTCACGGACTGCGCCGCTGTCTACAAGTCCGGAAACACCCAAAGTGGAGTCTACACGCTCACATTACCCAATACTACAACAGAGTTTAAGGTAAAGATACTGAGCACTAATTAAACCTGGCTGTTTCGCTGGCTCGTGAAGGACCACCAAGTGCATGTGCAAGTGTGTACGTGCAAAGATTTTATGATTTTACTACCCATGCTTCCTCAACCTTGTAAATAAAACTCTGCATACTCCTGGATGAAAACCCTGGTAAACAGTGTTGTGTTTGAGGGAAGGAGAGTTCAATTAAAACCTTCTTGGCCTCCCATTAATGACGTGCATGCTTGAGCTAAAACTGCGATCTCCTTAGCTACTTTTCAATGATCAAGACTTCAATTCTGTATCCTTTCTCTGCAACCTGACATTTGCTTTAAACATACTCAAATACAGTGCTGTGAAAAAGTAGTTGCTATGTTGCAGATTTTTAATTTTTGGAATTTTTCTCCCACATAAATTCAGATCATCAAACAAAATTTTAATATTACACAAAGATAACCAGAGTGAACACAAAATCTATTTTTTAAATGATGATTTCATTTATTAAGGGGGAAAGCAGTCCAAACCTGCCTGGCCCTGTCTGAATAAGTAATTGCTCCTTCAACCTAATAACTAGTTGCGCCACCCTTGGCGGAAACACCTGCAATCAAGCGTTAAGCTAGCAATCTGGTCTTTCACGTCACTGTGGGAGAATTCTGGCCCACTCTTCCTTGCAGAATTGTTTTAATTCAGACACATTGGAGGGTTTTCTAGCATGAACAGCCTGTTTAGGGAAATTCCACAGCATGTGAAAAAGTAATTGACACCGCTGAATGGCTCAAAAAACAATGAATTACTTAATTGTTTAAGGTTTTGAAGTGGCCTAGTCAACGTCAGGACTTAAATCTGACTGAGATATTGTGGAATGTGAAAGACTCATTGCCAGTTATCGCAAATGCTTGATTGCAAGTATTGCTGCCAAAGGCGGCACAACCAGTTATTAGGTTTAGGAGGCAAAAAGTTTTTCAAATAGGGCCAGGCAGGTTTGGACAGCTTTTTTCCCTTAATAAATGAAATCACCATTTAAAAAATGCATTTTGTATTTACTCTGATTATCCTTGTGTAAGATTAAAATTAGTTTGATGTTCTAAATCATTTAAGTGTCAAGGTGGCAAATACTTTTTCACAGCACTGTAAGACAGCATTCTCAAAATATACATGCAAACAAGCATAAATTCTTTACAGATAATTAGATTTGAATAATTAATGACGACAACAATGTCCATTGTTTTTGAAGGCTTTCTGTGACATGGAGACAGAAGGAGGTGGCTGGACAGTCCTACAAAAACGCTTTGATGGTCAAGTGGACTTTCATCGTACATGGCAAGAGTACAAAAAGGTAAAAGCAATTTAAATATTCTTCCCTTGAAAAGAAAAGGTAGGCTAGGCTATGGTTTTCTATTCCAAAACAGTGGCTAGATTTGGCTTTGGCCATCAACTAAAAGTGTTTTAAGGTCCTGGCATTTATGAACTGCTGAATATGCAATTCAAAGAAGAAGGGACAAATAACCACTGAAGCAGAGATCCTAAGCAATCACCATCTGCTACTCATCATACCACTTCCTTTGCTGTTAAAGCTGGCATACTTCCTTATTAATATCTAGTTAAGTAAATACACACAGTTTGTTTTAATTGCTAGAAGTATTTGGGGCATTCTTTTTGAAAACTTTAGCTACATCGAAAAAAAGGTTCAGTTTATAGCCTAGAAATAAACATCTCATGTCTGCGGTTTTGTTTGTTAACATATAAGCCAGCACTGCCACAGTTCAGCAAGGTTTAATTACTTTATTTTTTTGCATTTTTTCAGGGGTTCGGAGAACCTTCAGGTGAATTCTGGCTAGGAAATGAATTTGTCTATAGACTGACAAATCAACAATCCTACAAACTAAGGATCCAGCTCAAGGACTGGGAGGGAAACTCAGGATTCTCACAATATGATCAGTTTTATCTTGACAGTGAAGCACAGAATTACAGGTATGTAGTACTGACGACATCAAAGAAAATTGCTTGGTGGGAATCACTACATATTTTGTTTAATTCTTGCTTTGAGACAAAATTTCACAGCTGCTGTAGCTCAGGTTAATAAGGACAAAGCAGCCCATGAGCAAAAAAGACTGTCTGTCATACATCAGTGTGTTTGAAATCCACAATCCTGAACCCATAACATGTCATTTTCAATTTTCAGGCAAGGAGCGCAACTAAACTACTGCCTTGCAATTATTATGAAGTAATTAAAAGTTGCGTTAGTCACACAATACAGAATAACAGTTGCTAAAACAAGGTGTATTCATCGCTGAAGTATATGTTGAGAAGAATTATTATGTAATGCAACTAAAACCAAATAAACACTATTTTCTACTGACCAATCCAAACATCCAAATCTTCATCTGCATCAAATCTATTAAGGAAGTCAAATTGAGTGAATAATTAAGTTCAACAACTGCTTATCTGGTTAATTCTCTACAGCTAGTTCATGATCACTAAAAATGGGATCATGTTAATGGGCACACTGGCATTGACAATTTTCCCAGAATTTGCTCCGGTTGCTAACTCCTAGTACTAATGTGCAAAATGGATTAATTCCACAGTTTAATCCAACACATATACACAGAGTCTCTAGGCTGTATTGAATATACATTTATTGCCTGCAAACTGCTGAGAAAGGACTAACTTATTATTACAAATTCTGATCTATTGCTACTCTTTTAAAGCAAAACACATCATATAAATTCCTCTGGTTGGTGGATCTTGATGTCTAAGACTTTACTTGCTGTTGCTGATGTACTGGCATCGGCCCAAAGAAAATGTAATAAAAGTGGTCAGTATTTGAAAAATAGGAAATACATAATGTCTTGGATTGGATTCAGTCTGCAGTCCTGGCAATGGCAGAATATTCATAGGCACTTTGCTTTCTGAACCTAAGCTAATTTCAGGACCACATTAGATGCTCCTTTTGAATTTAACAGATCTTAAAGTGCTCTAACTGAACTGTGTTATTCAGGTTTTATGTTTACTGGACTATGACCAATTTTGTCTTCAGTTAGTTTTCTCAGTAGTTCCATACAACTCCTACAGAGAAACTACACAAATACCATTATGCAAATATTTTGAAAAAAAACCCTAAAAATAGTATTATAATTATGACATCATAAAGCTGCTTGTTAAATTAACAAACAGCAGTGAAACTGTAAACAGTACACACTTTAATCCTTCAATCCATTTCTATGCCAAAATCCATTTTAGAATCAGTAGTAGTGAAGCTGCGGCCAAACAACATGGGTTGGATGTTGCCTTTTGAGGAACTGTGGTCAGTGACTTCCTCCTCCCCTTCCTTCATTTTTCCTTTTCTCTTCTACAGGATACACCTTAAAGGCTACGGTGGAACCGCAGGCAAAATAAGCAGCATCGGGCAGCCAGGAAGTGATTTCAGTACAAAGGATGCAGACAACGACAAATGTGTTTGCAAATGTTCACAACTGACAACAGGGGGTAAGAAACACATTTTTGTAAATAATGTGTGTGCTCCTAAACTATTGTACTTGTCAGGAAAATACAATAATCACAGCATTTGAGGTTGGGCACGCGTGTAGAACAAATTCCCATCCACCCAAATCTTGGCACTTCCCCAGAAATCTTAAAGGGCATTTTAAGGGCTCCTGTACTTTTGTGGCCAGGTCAGAGAGCACAATTAGCTCAGAGTTAATCACTGATCAACCCATTGGGGAATTCAGCCCCTACAATGCCTGACATTAATAGTCTGGGAACAGAGCTTAAAGGTCCTTCTCCATTCCCTTGAAAGTGAGTCAGCTGCCAGAAGTTTGTCTCCCTCTGTATTGGGGTCTGCCAAGTCAGCATGAAAGCATGAAAATACTAACCCTGTCCCTTTTTTCCCATGAGGGATCTCTCACAGTGGACTCCTTTCACATTATGCAAAATCATAACCGACTGGCACTGACCCTGACCCTGTTTAAATGAATATAGTTTATTTATATTGTAAATATCCCTCTCAATACAACATAACCATATATTGCTGTTTCCAAAGGGACGCTTACCTAAATTACACATCAAAGTCTGTTCACAGTGTTAGAAAGTACCTCTTCATATCTAAAATAAAAATACCATAGGCCTTTTAGGGCTCTAGGGGGAGCTGTTTGAAGTCTGATTAATGTCTTTAAACAATGAAACTTAAACACAATTGGTTTTAAAAAACAAAATAAAATAAAATCTAGGTGTGTGGAAATACATGGGCTTAGCGAGAGCTCTATAGCCCTCTTCTTATCTCTGCTTAAGGGAAGCTGCTCAAGGCAACATTAGCCACTATTAGGATATAAATGAGTCTGCAACCAAAATGTCTTTGGATGAATTTCATTGTGAGTACTGAATGGACTATTTATTGGAAGGGGCTGAACTGAATTATAATTGTAGATGTAGCTAATAAACTGGTAACTCGGAAGCCACTTGAAACTGTAATTAAATCTTAATTTATTCTTTGAAATCTCAGCTTTCTCCATTCATTATATATGGAGTAGTTCTTCCACCTCGTACATGTTCTACAGAAAAGAGATTAATTCGATTCATGGCTTGTGCACAGCATGTTAATCAACTGACTGAAAGTCACCACAAAATAAATGTGGCTAAGTTCTGACAGAGGCTTTACATTTTGTTCTATGATAATTAAAAAAACCCAAAATTTATGTTTCTCTCTCCTATGGATCACAGCAGAGACAAACACAGACTAACATTTTAGTCTTAGACCAAGCTAAAAAGACATCAATCATCATCTCTGATCTACACAGAATTATATAAACTGATTGACAGGATCACATTTATAATGTTAATGTTTGTTTTGATGTCCTAGGTTGGTGGTTCGATGCCTGTGGCCCTTCCAATTTGAATGGGATGTATTACCAGCAAGGTCAAAACTCAAACCGCTTCAATGGAATCAAATGGTACTACTGGAAGGGCTCCGGCTACTCTCTGAAGTCCACCACAATGATGATCAGACCAGTAGACTTCTGAGCTCCCGTTTGAACTATCACTCTCAGATCAAACAAAGTGGGAAGGAAACTGCCTGACAGACAGTGACAAACAACAAAACCAAAAATAAAAATTGTCAAAGGACCCAAAGCACATGAAAATATTCTACATACCTTTGCATAGATGTGTTTTGAGATTGTGGACACCAAAAAAACACAAATATTTGTACTGAAAATACTTATGCCTGTGGTATGTATAGATAACTTTAGGTATAGTAGCTACATTGAGTTGTAACAACTAGCTAACCAGACAGAAGAAGCCAGAGTAAATGTGACATTACTTAATTTAATAATTTTAATATAGTTTAAGCACCCTCTTATCTATGGTTTAAATAAAAGCTGCATATGTCATTGTAAAAACACACTATGGTACAACATGCAGAAACAGTAAACAACTGGCACGTGTTAGTAAAGTGTTCTAGAAAAACTGCAAATGTAAAAATGCCAGAGAAAATGTTTGTTTTCCTTTTTCTTCAGAGAATGTATGTACATTTATTGTTTAATTTATATGTAGATTTTAAGTCTGATATTTAACATTGTTATATATAAGAGAGACTTGATGTGGACCTTGTAACTCTTAGTTCTAGTTAGTTAGCAATGTAATTGCGCACACACACACACACACGCACACACACACACACACACACAGTTCTGATAATGCTTTCCACAAAAATCCAGTGGAACCAATTACAGCTATG